>CAIGQQ010033701.1:2362354-2385972 GCA_903798035.1 Danio albolineatus
TTATATTATATTATATTATATTATATTATATTATATTATATTATATTATATTATATTATATTATACGACAATGGTCACCTCACAATTTATGCACTGCTTATATTTGGTAGCTAAAAATAGGTTTACCTTCTTTGATGGTTGCTTGGGCTTTATTTTTCTCCCACACCGACTTCTCTTCCTCTGAGTCCTCGAGCAGACACTTGTCACTGGGCACATACCAAGTGGCATGTTGCTCCGCCATGAGTGTGTCAAGATCAATGGTGCCCACAGAGCCCTTCTCCGCATCTGGACCACAGCTGGCAAGCTCTCCGTCTCCATTTTCACCGATTTTTTTGTTATTATTCACAGCTAAAGGCTGGTCTTCTGAAATGCTGAACTGCTGGCGTTGAAGCTGGATCTGAGCCTGCAGTATTTCTAACGGGTGAATTTCATCTTGGCCAGAGGTGCTGGAGGGTGTGCGGACTTGCTCCATGCCTGGGGTACTCGGATGGCCAGCTCCACCAAAGCCATCCGATGTTGAGGTAGTTTGGTTGGAGAGGCCTTGCCCTTTCTGCCCGCTTATTAGTCCATTGTCTCTGGGCATCTTGGGCGAGCCTAACAAAGGGCTGCAGCCGGGCTTCACAGAGGACTGAGCATCTGAACTTGATGAAACTTCATCTTCATTGCTGTAATGTGTGACCACCGCATCATCTGTGAAATCCATACGGGGCGAACAGACCTCAGACTTGGATGCGCTCTGGATGCCACTATCAAGAGATGACATGAGGTCAGATTGATCCCCCAGCAGCAGGTCGCCCCCTTTTCCCCATGATGGAGAGGTGTGGGGCTTCTCGTGAGGTGTGGCCGTACTTCTCTCTGCTGAGGACACCTGCTGGCTGGGACTCACAACAGGGTTGCTGTTTTCAGAGGGGAAAAATATCCCAGGGCTCACATGGCCGCTGTCTCTTTTTCTCCTCCCTCTCCCTCTCCCACTCCCTGTTGCCGCCTTCCCCTCACTGCAAGGGGTAGTGTCCATGTTGAAATTCGGGGAGAGGGCGCTGGCTTCCCCCTGCACCGTTTGATTTTGACTCGGTGGCTTGGCGTTGCTATTTCCAGCAGGAGGAATTTGCCCATTTTGGGGGGCAGTAAGGCTTGGGAAATATTCTGTCCCAGTATTCCCAGTGCCATTAACCGCACTGTTATTCAGGTCTTGTTCTGTCTGACTCAGCTTTCGTTTCCCCTCTCCCTGAGTCTTCTTGTTGAATGTCACATTGAGGTTAGGGGCCCCCAGGCTGGCAATCATGTTCTGACAGGCAGTAGAGAGGGCTGCCAGGCAGCTCTGTCCAAAAACATTGTCCTTGCCATTCGTTTTGCTAAAATTCCCTAAAGACAGTCCCCCAAGTTTGCTGACTGAGGAACGCTGGCTAGTGGGAAAGTCTGATTGGCATGTAAAGCTCCCCGGTGAGGTGTTCACCCCTTGAGAGTTACTATGAGAGGCTCCCTGTCGGTTAGCGCCTCCGTAGGGAAACTGGGACGGACCACCCATGGGTGGTCCTGGAAAGTCATTTGAGCGTCTTTCTGATGGCGTGTTGGGCAGTCCAACACCTGCGCTGGGTGACTGCATCTGTGAGAGGCTTCCCATGCCACTGTTGAATTGTGAGTGGATGTTGGGTGAAAGTAAAGGCTGCACGTGGCCCTCTCCCGGGACCCTCATAGACTCCTGCATGCCCATTCCACTCACCCCAGCTCGGAACATCATTCCAGGAGCATTTTGCTGGAGTTCGTGATCCCCCATCTCACCACTTGAACCCATGCGATGGCCTAGCATTTCCCCAGACGGATGTGGCCCAGTAAACCACCCACTCTCCATAGTCATGTGTGGGCTCCGTCCATCAAAGTTCACCATCCTCCCACCGTTTTCTCTCTCAAAACTCGACTGAGGCATGCCTCCCACTGGGCCCCCTGGTCCCAGGGGCCCTTGAGAAACATCATTGTGGTGACCCAGCTGCTGTAGACTGGGTTGTCTCATCCTCTGCTGCTGGCTTCGAGAGGCCATTTGCTTGATCATCATTGCTGCATTTTGCTGCTGCTGCATCGATTGTTGCTCAGGCCCTGTGAGCTGCAGCGATGGGCCTGTCGAGAAGCCATCCGTCACAGGAGGGGTGAACTCTCCAGGAAGGCCAGGGTAGGCTGCTGGAGAGAGATTATTCTCCATACCACTGTTCCAACTGCCGCAGCTCTCCCTGCCATGAGTGGCATTGGGGAAATCAAACCTGGGCCTCTTACCCATATTTAAATAAGGAGAATCAAAGTGTTGCAGCCTCTGGCTGGAAGGCTGCTGAGGAGGGGGAGGCTGCTGCTGCATGTTAAATATGGGGTCACTATAACTATGTATCCGTCTGTTCTCTGGTCTGTGAATAGGGTATTCAAACTGATTATGTTGGCCAGGCATCATGACGCCACCCTCCTGCATGCCGACATTAGCAGAAGCTGTCTCTGAGTGTGGGGGATGTGGAAGAGATGGTGGGCAAGTGTTCTGTCTTCCAATCAAGCCTGGCTGCTGCTGCTGCATGAGAGGATGCCTGGCACCAGGCTCTATCCCCACTGGTATTTTGCGTCCACCCCCAAAACGTTCAAAGAACACACTGTGCTGGGCTGACGGCTGCTGCTGTTGAGGAGGGGCATGAGGGTGCTCTTTAGAGATGCCCTGCATTCCAGGAGCACGAGACAACCCTGTGTTTCCAGGAAAATTGGACCCTGGTACCTGGCACCCTGTCCCAAAATGAGAAAGCTGAGAATCAGATTCAGAGGGAGAGTACACAGGCACGTCAAAATGTCTAGATGAGGGCTCGTTAGGAAAGCTATAGTCCAGTCCTTCGACAGCAGCTGGCGGCGGCATTCGCCTTGGCTCAAGATTGTGACTTTCTGATGAAGACGATGAGGAAGACAGGCCATGGAAGGAGGCGGCACGATTAGGTGACTGATCCAAGGGGAGACATGGGGCTGGGACAGGGTGATTTCCACTGGGTGGTCCATGGTGCTGAAAATCCGACATAGAGCTCGTCCTTTGCTGCTGCTGAGAGAAGCCACCGTCTGCTGGATGTCCCTCAGAGAGTGAGTCAAAACCCTCTGTGAACCCTTGCTGGAGTCCCATACTGCTGTTGTAACCCATTACCCTTCCACTGTGTAAACAAGAGGACCCCGGTTCAGGTCCAAAGTTTCCCCCAAAGTGTTGATGCTGTTGATGTGGATGTGTCTGATGTCCATGCGTATGATTATGAGGCTGTTGAGGATTAAAAAATCCATGCATAGAGGGCTGTTGTTGCTGCTGGAGATTCCCCAGTTCTGAATGTCCCCGTTGAAATCCACCATACTGTTCTCCTCTACTCATGTTAATGTTCATCTCAATCACAGGAGTTTCATTAAGTGGACCCATACCAGGCTCCGCTGTGTTTTGCGAGCCTCCAGTATGAAAGCCTGGGCTCTTGTAATGCGAGTTCATGCTCACTTTTGGCTTGTTAAAGTTTTTCTCTGTGTGGCCAAAATTTCTGTTATTAATCTGTGGCCCAAACTGTTCCAGCTCAAACATACTTCCCACGATCAATCCCACATGACAGCCAGCTCGCCTGGCTCCACTGCAGAGTCTGCTGTCTCCTTTATTTTTTGTCTTTGGCAAGCTCAAGCAGCATCAACAAAAAGACGTAAAAAACAGGAATGAAACTCAAACGTGATATCGCCATCAAAAACAACTAATAATTTAATTTCTGAGAAAGGCTGTGATATTCTAAACGAATGTGATAATTCAAGACTAGATGCTTCAGATTAAGTATAAAGTTTGCGCTCTAGTTTATAATTAGTTCCATGTTTTTTTCAGTATTTCTTTGAGGTACAAAATAAAATAGAATTTTCGTTTTATTTTTTTACTAAGTAAAATATTTGCACATTAAAAAAGCACAGCCAAACGATGTAAAACTTCCTTACCACAAAAAATACCCTCAACTGAGTCTGTCTGTTATAACATATATAGAAAAATTGATATAAAACACGTTCCGTCACATTATTCTCCAGAGATTATTACTCCACTTTACTGTCAAATGTCCAGAGGTGAACGCTTCTTTCTGTTTATAACTGCATTCTGAACGCACATCACAACACTATCCAGCGGTCCACAAACATATCCATGCATCCAGAAGAGCGTATTTTTGGTATCCACTTTCTTTTAGAAACGGGTGTGATTCTTAAAACTCAATAAGTCGAAAATAAATAGTTCCCTTGGGCTGCTTCACAAGTGATGGTGCCGAGGAAAAAGATGGGGGGAAAAGTCCCGTGTACACCCCGAGTGGTCGTCTTTGTGCGGCCGTCTCCGGAGCTCCGAGCGATAGGAAGCACATGCGTTATCCAAAGCCCGCCACCACAGAGCTGCTGCTGGCCAACACAGTCCCATCGGTCCTTCTCATATTCCTTGAAAAGCTTGACTGCAAATTGAATTACAGTCAGCACTCACAAACTGAGCAAGTCTCCTCCAATAGCACCAGTTTTCAGATTTGGAAACGATTGCCATATAGATCACATACTGATGTCTGAGACGCACAGCGCTGCGCGTAAAGACCGCAAGCACCAGCAACAAGTTTTGCATTTCAGCAGGGTCCTCCGCTGCAGACAGCAGCCAATGGCACACATGCCGAGGGAGGGACGATCTCTTAAGGTAGTCCGGGATTTGTCTGTTCGCTTTACGAGAAAGGATTTTCACCTGCATAAAAAAATAATGATATCAATTTTTTGGTTTATTGATCCAAATCCTTTCAGTGCCACCTTTTTAAGCAGATAATGATGACAAGTGCTACCATGCATTTACAGCAATATCACTATTTGTTTTGAAAAGTAAACAGCCATACTGAGAGAAAACGTACTCGATAGTGTTTCTCAGTAAAAATGTCTGTATATATATACTAGGCTAGCTAGATATTGTTCTTCATGCTTGTAGTTTTGTTAAAATAAAAAAAGCATTTTAAGAAATTAGGTATAAATATGTGTATTCTTGCACAAAGTCTTGATTTGTTTGGAAAGTATTTAAAGTTTCATTATTGTTGTTGTTTATTTTGTTATGCAAATGTTTATGCTTGTGCATATTTAGGTAATGCACACCAAAACAGTATATCATTAAATTTAGTGGCTCAGTCAGAGCATTTTACAGATTTTAACAGCCTAAACTGGATGTTATATATTATGATTTAATGACATGCTTATTATATAACTATAAAACACATTTTATAACTGCAAAACAGTCGCCAAAACGTGTCACCAGTGCGTTTGCTGCGCGTTTTCACAATCCCAATTTTAAACAGCTCCGTGTGTGTTTTGGCATGCTTTGACAATTTGACTTTTCGAAAACACCCAGATGCGAACAGAAGGCTGTCCTGCATTGGGGAAAAAAAAGTTTTTCTGAAGACAGCCCTTCCCTATGGAAATGCTAAACAAAAGCGCAAAAGCGCCGCGTAATTACCACCCGGAGTTTGCATTGTTGGTGCACTTCAAACAGCGAATTAACATTTTCATTCAGATTAATTGATCAATTACCATAATTGTGTTTACGTTTGAAATGAATTCGCTTTAGTTTGCTGCCAACTAAAAGTATCTATCTATCTATCTATCTATCTATCTATCTATCTATCTATCTATGCATAGCCATTTTAATGTGTCAAATCTGAGAAAAAAAATCCTGCACCAAAATGCGAGGGTTATGTATCAAGTTAACCCCATAATAACATCACTTTACACTCACAGTAATAATGGATGATGTAGCCTAAAGATACTGTCAAGTCTGTGCGTAAAAATGCTTTTAATTTTCATAATTGTTTAGAAATTGCATTTATTTGATTCACCCTAATATAGTAATAAAGGAAGAGGTAAATCATAGAAAAACATGACTGCTGTTGATTTAGATCAACCAGTAGCCTATTGAATGTAATACTATCACCAATTAAATGTAGCTGTTCAGAAAACACTTTCGGCCTCTCGCGTTTTCATTATACACCAATAAATCAGTCCAAGCATGTCAGATGTTTTTAACAAATGGAGGTGAACACAAGCAGCATCGCTTTCCCCTTTCGGTGTCCCTAGACGCAGATTAAAACGCAGTTGCTTTATAATAAAGGGTCTAATAATTAAGGAAAACAATTGTGCCTGTCAGTGAGCATGTCAGTGTAGTCTACTACTACACATATTTTTATTAATCTTCCCAAATGACTTATAATACACAGTAAATAAATCTTGTAAGAGAAATGCGCAGTGTATAATTAAGAACTGCAAATCAAAACATAGCTAGCACAATGAGCAAATAAGCTAACAATAATAATACATCTAAATGAATAACCACATGTCTTCCATCTGCAACAAGTGTTTGTTGTTCAACCCGGAAATACTCAAACAATGTAAACAAATGAGGATTTAAATGACTTCCAACCCAAACACAAGTATTAAATCGTAATGTCTTCGAAGCACAGAAACAAACACACTGACTCTTCTGAAGTAAGACAATTGTTCTGCTGTGAGGCGGGTTGGAAAAGCCAAACCATTTCATCGTGAAGGGCTTTCACTTGGGGAAATATCTGAAAAAGACACAGTGCCATCTAGTGATGTTTACAATTCACATGACAGTGTGTGTCTGACTGAAAAATAAGGCTGCTACAACCCAACGCGTAATCCGTACGACCCCCAAATACATCGTATTTTTGTAAGTGAACATCCTAATACTGCACTGTAAAAATTAAACGATCAATTAGTCCTGACAACATATGTTTTTAGGTCATTGTAACGTATTAAACTAAGTTAATCATGTTCTAACTTAATTTTATAAGTTACTCAAGCTGTTTTGAGTCAGTTTAACATAATATAAGCTCAATGGACTCATAAGATTAATTTGATTCAACTTAAACATTTAAGGCAACCAGTTTTTTTTTACAGTGTGATAATAGACTACTTTTAAGGTATTTCATCCATCCATACCACTTAACCTCTGTAGAATATTGTGGAGATTGAGGTAATAAAAAGGTCGTAACTATTATACTGTTTCTGATTAATAACTTTACCTATATAAATGCATGAAACCTAAATGATTTAGGGCAGCATGGTGACATTAGTCTTTAGAAAGTGAATGAAAATTGCACATAATCTTACTTTAGTTTTGTCGATACAATGAGAATATTGTCAAATAAATCATTTAATAATAATGTTTACCACTGCTGTTGATTATAAATTCAGAAATGAATGTAAAGATTAGGGCTGCAGGACACTGAAAAAAACAGGCATTGGGATATTTTCTTTTTATTTGATATGTATATATATTGTGATATTGAATATATAATTTTACCAGATGAAATTAATAATCCATTTGGAAAGAATTCATAATTTATGAAACATTGAGATGTTTTTGTAAGGGAGCATATCAACATAAAATATAATAAACCAATCACAAACATAGAGAAATACAGTAGAGCGACAACACTGTAAAAATAACATATACAGTGTTTGATTGTTTGTAAGTCTAGCAATATTTAGATAAACAAATTTAATAAGCAAATAATAATAGTCTTTATCATATTTATGCATGCAATTAATCTTCCTTGAAGTTTGAAGTGTAATTTCCTACGCCTGAATATTTTTAAACTTAATTAAATGATAAAAACACACATGAATAATAAATGTTTTGGTAACTTTGTGGTTAAATGTTGCAAAAAAAAAATTAAAGCATTTTTGTAAGGGAGTACATCAACATAAAATATAATAAACCAATCACAAACTTAGAGAAATACAGTAGAGCAACAATACTGTAAAAATAACATATACAGTGCTTTATGATTGTCTGGAAGTCTAGCTATATTTAGATACACACATTTAATAATCAAATAATAGTCATCATATTTATTATACATGCAATTAATCTTCCTTAAAGTCAGAAGTGTAATTTCCTATGCCTGAATATTTTTAAACTTAATCAAATGATAAAAACACACATAAATAATAAATATTTTGGTAACTTTGTGGTTAAATGTTGCAAAAAAATCTACAAATTGTAAATGTTTTCAATTTCTGGTCAATAATAATACTGGTTTTACCTTCCAGATCCAGAGATGTGACTATTGCGTATATGCGTTTATTGCAAAATCGATGCTGAACCCATATATTGTGCAGCCCTAATAGAGATCAGAAAATAAAAAATCAAATATGTAAAACAGAATGAGTGTTTAAAAAAAGGAAAATCACCACAAATGCATTCAGTGTCTGGAGAACTTGGATTCGAGATGGCTGTTTTGTCCCAAAATTTAATCAGTGCCAAATGACAAGGCAGTCAAAGGCAATGTTACAGGCTGTTGAGGAAAATAAAGAGGAAGGCAGGAGGGGGGAGGGGTGCACAAGAGAATGATGAAGTCAGAAACACTGGAACACTTTCTTTCTTTTTTTTTTCTTCACAGTTGACTGCAAGGAATGTAGCAAAATATAGAAAGCACTGAAAGAGGATGACAACAGTGAAGGGGGGTTTGGAAAAGCAAGGAAATTAGATTAATATAGAATAAAATTAAATGCAGTGGAATAGAATAGAATAAAACAAAATAGAATAGAACAAAATAGAATAGAACAAAATAGAATAGAATAAAGTAGAATAGAGTAGAATAGAATAGAATAGAATAAAGTAGAACAGAGTAGAGGCGGTTCATTCCGCTGTGGCAACCCCAGATTAATAAAGGGGCTAAGCCGGAAAAAAAATGAATGAATGAATGAGAATAGAGTAGAATAAAGTAGAATAGAGTAGAATAAAGTAGAATAGAGTAGAATAGAATAGAATAAAGTAGTAAAGAATAAAGTAGAATAGAATAGAATAAAGTAGAATAGAGTAGAGTAGAATATAATAGGATAAAGTAGAATAGAGTAGAATAAAGTAGAATAGAATAGAATAGAATAGAATAAAGTAGAATACAATAGAATAAAATAAAGTAAAATAGAATAAAATAAAATAAAGTAGAATAGAATAGAATAAAGTAGAATAGAATAGAGTAGAATAAAATAGAGTAGAATAGAATATAATAAAATAGAATAGAATAGAATAAAGTAGAATAAAATAGAATAGAATAGAATAGAATAAAATAAAGTAAAATAGAATAAAATAAAGTAGAATAAAATAAAATAAAATAAAATAGAATAGAATAAAGTAGTATAGAATAAATTAGAATAGAATAAAGTATAATATAATAGAATAAAGTAGAATAGAACAAAACAATGTGAAATAGAGTAGAATAGAATAAAGGAGAATAGAATAGGATAGAATAGAATAGAACAGAAAAGAATAGAATAGAACAGAAAAGAATAGAATAGAACAGAACAGAATAGAATAGAATAGAATAGAATAGAATAGAATAGAATAGAATAGAATGGAGAAGAAAAGGAGAAATAGTAGTTTTGAATTCATGGCTGAACAGATTTAGGGTTGTTACTAGAAGGGATACAGTTGTGGCCAGAAGTAAATGAGAATTATTTATATTATTTATTAAATTATCCATTAATTGTATTTTATTGACATCTCCGACTACACCAACCCTAAACCCAACCATCACAGTAAAAACATCATATGTAAAAATAATTATGTAAAATGTTATTATACTGAGTATTATTCATTTTTATTAAATTATGTGTTTTACCCACCCCTACCATAAACCTACCCCTCACAGTAATGTTAAAACAGTAATTATACAGACTATTATTAATAATACTTATTAAATTACTCATAAAATTGTTTTAACCCACCCCTACCATAAACCAAACCCTCACAGTAATGTAAAAACAGTAATTATACAGGAGTTTGCATGTTCTCCCTGTGGTTGCGTGGGTTTCCTCTGGGTGCTCCGGTTTCCCCCACAAGTCCAAAGACGTGGTACAGGTGAATTGGGTAGGCTAAATTGTCTATAGTGTGAATGAGTATGTATGTATGTTTCAGCTGGTAGGGCATCCGCTGCGTAAAACAAATGCTGGATAAATTGGCAGTTCATTCCGCTGTGGCAAGCCCCAGATTAATGAAGGGACTAAGCCAAAAAAGAAAATGAATGAATGATAATAATAATAATAATAATAATAATAATAATAATAATAATAATAATTCACATTAATTTATTCAATCAATCTCATTAATATATTTTAGCCTGATTTTTATTTGCCCCAATGACGGTTGGGTTTAGTGGTGGGGTATGGTCATATAAATTAGAATTCATATAAATTTGCCACTTTCATGCCAATACCTTCTCATGAGATCAGGCTGGATTTTCACGTGCATTTTTGTTTAACACCCATGGAAATAAAACATTTTACCAAACTTATTTGAAGATGTTATGGTTTCTAATGAAAAACCTATGCTTATTACTTGAACAGATAACACATCAGTTGTTATTTGCACACTAAAACAATGAGTATGTTTACATGGACAGCAATAATCTGATAATAATGAGATTAAGACAATACTCTGATTAATAGTCCATCATGTAAACAGCTATTTTTTAATAATTTAATTCAATTAAGATCATAATTGAACTAAACAAAAATCGGATTAAAGGGGTGGTCCACTACGATATCATGTTGTAAACTTTAGTTGATGTGCAATGTAGCTGTGTGAACATAAACAACATCTCTAAATGTAATACACTCAAAGTTCAATGCAAAAGGAGACATTGGCTTTTACAGAGTTAGCTTAGCAAAGCCTACAGCGAACGAAGTTTGTGGACTACACAAAAAATACATCCTGGTTAATGATGTCATAAACCCTTCAGGTTACAAGAATACACTCTGCGCAGTTAAGGGGCGTGGCCAGATGTGCTGTAATGTTATAACAGGACGCTTCCTGGTGACATGGACCAGTCCGCGAATCTCAGCACATTATGTTAGCTGACCAATCAGAGCCTCTTGAGGGCGGGCTTTTGGAGGGACTAGGAAATATGACAGTGGTTTTCATGTTAGCAGAGTAGCTGTATAAGTAAGATCTACGAACAAATAATGGGATTATTCACAAATGAAACATGAGCACACATTGCTTTGCACCCTTATAAACAAAATCAAGCTTTCAAGAGTTCACACTTAGCTGATGATTGGTAATAAGCTAGTTTGGCATGCTGTCCCGGGAGAGAGCCCTGAGCTCATAAGATCCTCGAGCCCGGGGCTCCCTCCCGTTTGCAGGGTGAGAGGGGAGTTTGAGCTCAGGTAGATCTCAAAAACCCCCCGCCCTCCTGCTGCTTATAAATTGCTATGAGGGTGTGCTGCTGGTGGAATTTAGGTATGGTGCTGATTTGTTTAAATCAATTTACTTATGTCTCATGTTTTGGACTGTGGGAGGAAACGGGAGGACCCGGGGAAAACTCCCGCGCGCACGGGGAGAACAAGAACACTGCACAGAAATGTCAACTGGCCGGGTAGAGGCCCGAACCAGAGGCATTCTTGCTGTTAGGCAACAGTGCTAGCCACTGGGCCACCATGCTGCCCTATAGCGGAAAATGGAGAAGAGGGTGTGGAAGGGGGGATTGTTCAAGATAAAGATGACTAAGGTAAGATGCTTTGTTTTTTTATACTAAGGTGGGAATCGTCTTATTGGTGGATTGTGCATTAGCTTGACTCTGGGCCAGCCGTGTCAAGCATAAGCACGCGCTCCTCTCGAAATTAGTTTATAACTAAACTTCACTTAAAAATACACTCTGCATCACCCCTTTAAGACAAGTGGAGTATGCCGAGAATAAGTGCTGTACAGACACCGCAATCAAACTATTACCACCATGTAGGACTTTTCACTGCATTTTGCGACAGGGTATTCTTTACACACACGGCTGTTATTTATCACTATTCTCATGTGATAAATTAAAAATCAAACATCCGAAACTCCAGAGGAAATGCGGATAGCGCGGTGACACGATAACGTTAATCGAATATTGTGCTATAACATGCAAAACGGGATCATGAAAGGACCAATAAAAAAGCAACTCATGTAAACACCTTCATCATATTACTGTCTTATTCAGATTACTGATGTCCATGTAAGCGTAGCCAATGTTAACTTTAGAATTAAAGATTTGTGTAATTTCTTGAAAAAACTTTTTTGGAAAAAACAATATAAGGAAACAAATATCATCTGGTTAAAAAAAAAAGATCTGACTCTGACTGACATTGCAGCTCAAAGTCTCCAGTACAGAGAAGCTGGCGGTGGTTAAAAGCAGCGCTTAAGATATTGTTTTGAAACAGTCTGTTTTTAAAACTGATGACATTCAAAAATCCTTTCGGATGGTTTTTATCCTATTATTATTTTGCTCACAGTTGTCTTTCCTTTGTGGAGGGGAAGTAGGGCAATGCAACGCTTTCTCTGAAGAATATCCAGTCCTGTCAGTCAGTTTACAGCTGTAGGTCAAGGGATTAAGCATCATCTGTCATCGATAGGAAAGCAATTGTTCAACAAAGAAAGAAGAAAAGAAAGAAAAGGGGGAAAAAAGGAAATGGACTTCTTCTTTGTTCATTTACTTGAACTTTTTGGGTTTTGCAGTGAACTAAATGTATGATTGCGACTGAGATAAATAAATACCAATTAGCCATTAAATAAAATAAATAAATCAGAATTAGCGCTAGATTGAACTATCTCTTTAAGGATCTGTTATTATTGTCAGGTTTGAGAACAGTCTTTGCTGCTGTTTTTGTGCACACCATGACACACTGGGATATGAGATGAATGTGATAATGAATGAATGACTGAATGAATGACTGAATACTGCTTTTTAGCTAGCTCTCTGCAACTCTCACATGGTCGCCCACTGAAGCTAAGCAGAGGCCAACAGGGGGCGCTCAACCTGTGGTCTGTGTGGGTCCTAACACCCCAGTATAGCGAAGGGGACTGTATACTGCTCAGTGAGCGCCGTCTTTCGAATAAGACGAGGTCCTAACTCTGTGGTCATTAAAAATCCCAGGATGTTCTTCGAAAAAGAGTAGGGGTTTAACCCCGGCATCCTGACCAGATCTGCCCACTGGCCTCTGTCCATCATGGCCTTCTAACCATCCCCATATCCAGTGGTGTAAAGTAACTAATTACAAATACTCAAACTACTGTAATTGAGTATTTGTTCTCAGGAATTGAAATTTACTGAGTAGTTTTAAAAATGTGGACTTTTACTCTTCCTTGAGTACATGTTTAGTGCAGTATCGGTACTTTTACTCCACTACTTTCCCTCAATCTGCAGTCACTACTTTATTTCTGTCTTGTCTATGGTCATTGTCTAAAGTAGAAATATCAGTCCTGTGATTCCTGTCCAATTAAATCACTCAGAGAAAGTAAATCACATCATACTGAACAACCTCAAAACATGGGCGCTTTATAAATGCAGCAAACCTTTTGGAAACATTAAAAATGTCCAAGAAGATGTCCAAAATCTTTACACGCAATGTAAATCACCAAACAGCCTTAAACAATCACTAATGGAACAAATGAAGAATGGAAGGAAGGGCCAAATAAAAAGAGGGACCAAACAAGGAATGAAAGGAAGGATAAATAAAGGAAGGATTCAAGGAAGGACTGAACAAACTAAGGAAGGAAAGAAGGAACGAACGAATGAACAAAGGACCTAATGAAGGAAGGAACAAAAATTTGAAAGAATGAGAGACCAAATGAAGGGAGGAAAGAAGGAAGGACCAAAAGAATCAAGGTAGAATTTAAGGAAGAGCTGAACAAACTAAGGAATGAACGAACAAACGAATGAATGAACAAAAGGGACTAATGTAGGAAGGAACAAAAATATGAACGAGTGAACGAAGGAAGGAGGGAACAAACGAATGGATGAAGGAAGGAGAGAACAAACAAATAATTGAAGGAAGGTTGGAAGGAACAAACGAAAATAGGAAGATCCCTAAATACACTACATGTTGTTTGTGCAGGGATGTGTAAACGTAACTTTTCACAGTGTAATACTCACTACTCTTGAGTACTTTTAAAAGGTCTAATTTTTACTCATACTTAGAGTAATATTTACTACAGATACTTTTACTCTACTTGTGCTACATTTTTGGGCAAGTAATGTTACTTTTACTTGAGTATGATTTTTCAGTACTCTTTCCACTACTGCCCATATCATGATTACCTTAATCCCTCTGTCTCCTCTCCACCAATCAGCTGGTGTGTGGTGTGCGGTCTGGCTGCTGTCGCGTCATCCAGGTGGATGCTGCACACTGGTGGTGGATGAGGAGACCCCCCCCCCCCCCCCCCCCATTGTGTGTAAAGCGCTTTGAGTGTCTATTAAAGTGCTATATAACTGTAAGGAATTATTATTATTATTAAAAGTACTATTCAAAATGAAGGCAAAGCACTTTTGTTCCTCATCTTTTGTCGGGCAGGAAATATCCTCTGGGCTCATCCTGCATGAGACCTCAGGAAGAACATCAAAAGGCAAAATTAGCACACCAGCATGTGTGTCTGCTTTAACCTTGTCAAGTCAAGGGGCTAAAATCAGTCAGATCAGAGGCATCACAAAATGAAACAAGCATGTTTGCTGTAATATAATGCTTTGTGTAAAGCTTTTACATTTACATTATATTGAATTAGTTGTTTCCCATTTCAACACAAAGTTCCAATAAACCAAAATGTAGAAATTTGAAATGTTTATGTCTGACTAAATCCAAGGAAGTCTGTGTATAAGGGGCAATTATTAATAATAGAATAATAGGCAATGCTTTCCTAAGTAAAAACGTATTCATTTAAAAACATTATATTTCTGCATACACACTAGATTAGTCAGTACTGAAGCCAAATCTGGAGCTAATCTAACAAAATAACTTATGATAACAGTCCAAACACTAGAACAGCCAAATATATATGTTATAAAAAAATATTAAATACAATTTTAAAAAAGGGGAAAAATCAAGAGAAGCAAAATAATTGAAAAATTTAGTTGAAATTTTGTAGTTTGTATTTTTTTTCCTCAATATTTTGCTTGAATTTAATTGTATTTTCTTTCAATTTCTAAATATGTTTAGTTACTAAACTATTATTTTAATAAATTAATCTGTTTAATAAATCTGTTTTGTTTAAATGCACCAAAATACATCACCTATATTCACTGAGAATTGGACATCTACAAACACACAAAGTAACATTTTGAATTACAGATACACAATTGCTTTTAAAATAAATATTTTATTTCTATAATAAGCATGTAATGCTAATAATAAACAAATAAGCATGTAATACTAAGTTAGCTCTGTCACCTCACAGCAAGAAGGTCGCTGGTTCGGGCCTCAGCTGGGTCAGTTGGTATTTCTGTGTGGAGTTTGCATGTTTTCTCTGTGTTGGCGTGGGTTTCCTCCGGGTGTTCTAGTTTCCCAACATAGTTTCAGCGGGTTTGAGATGCAGAGAGGAGTTGACTGCGATGATGGGGTTTGAGTCTGGCGAAGAACGGTTCCAGAAAGCAGGTAAGACAAAAACCAAAGCCAAAAAATAAAACAAAGAAGTAAATAACAGGGTGGTAAAATCTGAAAGCGTGGTAAAAATCAGCCGAGGGCTTTTCTTTTTCTGGATTGCTTTTCAAAACACTCTTTTGGGTTTAGGGAAGGAGGAGGGTGGGTCAGTTGATCGGTGAGTCAGTCATCAGTGGCCTCTGCTGGATCTCGGAAAGAAGAGCAGGCGTGGTGGATTCTCTGGTGGATTCACGAACACAAAAACCGCAAACAAATGTACCTCCTGGGATGTATTTGGCGCTCTCCAGAAATGTATATAGCGGTACGTTTTCAGAATGAGCCTGGGTTGGTTTTCCCCCACAGTCCAAAGACATGCACTATAAGTAATTTAGATTAACTAAATTGGCCATAGTGTATGAGTGTGTGTATGAATAAGAGTGTATGGGTGTTTCCTAGTACTGAGTTGTGGCTGGAAAGGTATCTGGTGCGTAAAACATATACAGGAGTAGTTAGCGGTTCATTCAACTGTGGTGACCCCTTATTTATAAGTTAATAAGGGACTAAGCTGAAGGAAAATTAATATTTAGATTTTTAATATTTACATTAAGATTGAGAGTTACATTATAAATGTCATCTTTTATAATTCACGTCCTTTTTTTGGAGTAAAAAAGTTTGCTTACATCATAATACAATCAACTTTTGCCATTTGAAAACGTAATTATTGAAGGCAACAGCTGTAAGTGAGGTAAACGAATGGTACAAAGGGACACTTTATACTGTAGCACAGGGGGAAAAACAGACAGGACAAGTCTCTACAAGTGTAGAAACATTTAATATCCTGAACGCAGAGGAAAAAATTAAGAAAACATTCGGTGATCAATTACTTGATCAGTTTTACTCGCGCTTATTTTAACATGTAATCTTTAAATGTCTGCAATGGTCCAAAAAAGTTATAAACGGTCTACATAAGAGACCATAAACATTGCACGGATTATGGGAAATCACCACAAAGGAATTCACACCTGGCAGTGTTTTTTTGCACCCGCGTGCTTATATATGCTTTGTGTTCTTTGGAGTGAAGGGTGTTTGTAAATGGTATGTTCTTAATAAAGCCCAGGCAGGACAAGACAAGAGCGAAGGAAGTGAACCGTAGAGCCTGGCCCTGGCCTGAAGGGACGTCTGGAAAACTGCTTCAAGTCAACCAAGATGAAGAAAAACACAGAATCTGTTTTTGTGCTTCAGCGTTTGTGATAAAGGCACTGTGGGGAGCAGAAGTCCGCATTTAAAATACCAGCAGCGGATTTAAATGCAGAGCTCTTGATTGATTCTCCAAGTCTTGATTTGGACAGGTTAATGTGCTCGCTCTTCTTGAGGACAGGTCTGCTGGGGTGCTGAAGGTGCTGATGAGAATGTCAGTCTTGTTCATCTGCGGCACTGGTTACTCGCACTTGACCTTGTTTGGCTAGAATAAAAGCAGTTTTTATTTTTTTACTATTATTATTTTAAGGTCAATACTATTAGCCCTCTTAAGCGAAATATGTTTTTTGATTGTCTACAGAATAAACCATCATTATACAATGACTTGCCTAATTAACCTAATTAAACCTTTAATGTCACTTTAAACTGAATACTAGTATCTTGAAAAAATCTAGTCAAATATTATGTGCTGTCATCATGACAAATATAAAAGAAATCAGTTATTAGAAATGAGTTATTAAAACATGGAAAATAATTGTAGTTAAAATGTAGCCTTTAAACTTTTGAGAAACACTTGATTTGCTTTAATATTGATGCAATTATAAATACAATTGTATTATTAGAGGTAATATTTATTGCATATTGCATCGTTTATCTAGATTTTGGACGATTACTGTTGTGAAAAACAACAATCTGGTAACACTGTTCCTCATCTTCAAATGTAAAACAATAATGTTCTGAGCTATGCATGACTACATATGAGAAAAATAAATGAACTTGGACATAATTAGAAAACGTTGCTAGTTTACAGTACTTTATTTATATCAAGTCTGCAGTCATTTACTGCACCAGGAGATAGCTACCTTGCTTTTATAAAAGTTCTAAACAAACCCTAATCTGAATCAACAAATCAACAAGTCTTTATTTATTTACTTTTTACTTACCGAGTGGAAAACCGCAGTGGACCTTGGGAAACCAATGAACCTTGGAATTGCGACCATAGACTGTAAAAAAATAGATCGCGATATACAATGACGCCAACTTCAATTAATAATTTAATAATAAAAAAAGATCAGCTAAAAATATTTTTAAAACTTAGAACTTTAAATGTAATATTTTTTGAAGTAAAAAATAAAAATAAAAATGAATGAATCATTTTTATTAGGCATTATTACCCTAAAATGGGCAATCGAATATAATTTCACTCATTAAATATAAAGCAAATGATAGCATATTTATCAACACCAACTAATCTCCAATTAAAAAAAAATATATATATACAATATGCAGCATTAACCTACCACTTATTGTTGCACGCCTTATTGGAAAAGAGTTGAACTTATCGGTGAACTCAGCGGTGATGCAGTTTGACCAATAGCTGAGCGATGTTCAACTCATCGTTGAATGAAAGTCACGTTGACCGAAGTATCTTTTTGTTTACAGTTGTTACAACGCTGTTTACAGACGCTTTTCATGAACAAAACAAAAATCTCATATTTTTACAGAAGAAAACTGCAATAATAGGCGTAAACCAGGTTTAAAAAATTGCGTTGACATCTATTGGTAATTATACGAGGCTTTTAACGTCTCCATATGACGCCTCATGGCAACCCATTGAAAGCAATTGAATTTCTTTTGCGTCGGTATAGTGACGCCAAGGGGCACCTTCGGCGTCCTTATACTGACGCGCAAGGTGCTTGACCATACTTCAGATTTTGATGCCTTCGGGGTGAGAACGGGTTGTATGTTTAGAAATGTGTTGAAAAAATCTTCTCTACATTAAACAGAAATTGAGAAAAAATATATATACACTACCTGTCAAAAGACTTGTCGTCAATCTCAGTCGTAAGAGAAATACAAATAATACCTCGACTTCTACTTGATTTGGGAAAGTAGCCGAGGGTAGATTTTTTTCTGATGAATCATCTGTTGAACTGCAGCCCAATCATCACAAACACTGCAGAAGACTTGTTGGAACCTGCATGGACCCAAGATTCTCACAGAAATCATGAAAACTCCTTATACTTCAGCCTCCCCATCAAAGTTCCTGAAAGCAAAGATTCAAAGAAGGTCAAGGTGCTCCAGGAATGGCCAGCCCAGTCACCAGACATGAACATTATTGAGAATGTCTGGGGATAAGGGAGGAGGCATTGAAGATGAATCCAAAGAGTCTTGATGAACTCTGGGAGTCCTGCAAGAACTCTTTCTTTGTCATTCCAGATGACTTTATTAATAAGTGATCTGAGTCATTGCAGAGATGTACTGTATGGATGCAGTCCTCCAAGCTCATGGGAGTCATGCAAAATATTAATTCTTTTTCCTTTTGTCTAAGCAAAGTCAGACCTTACTGTCCTAATGAAATAATTAATAGGCATGATCATATTTTATTTTGGTAAAATAAACGTAATCTAGAAGCCTTTGCTCTTCATATAAGCCACTTCTGACACCAAATGATCAACTAGAGCACCAAATGCTAAATTAATAATTAATTAATTAATTAATTAATTAATTAAATTTCCCAATTTACTAAATCTGTTCAACGGTCAGTAATATGTTTATTATTATTATTATTATTATTATTATTATTATTATTATTATTATTATTATTATTATTATTATTATTTACAAAGAATGGAATAAATAGCATATATTTAAAAAAAGTCAAAATAAAAAATAAATCAAAGTTTAGCTGATTAAAATTAATAGCTATTATAAAGAAATTGAATCAAGGTATCAAATCTCATTAACCTTTTCTTCCCTGTAAAATTTAAACATTCGGATTAAGCAACAGTGATTTCGTTTTTCTCGTACGATCACATTAAATTAAAGGTGTCCCAGATCAAAAATGCACATATCCACAATGAAAGCAGGTGATTGCTTTCCTAAGTTTGTATACTCATTTAGGACAAAATTTGTTGTGTTTAAAATAAAACCAAACAAGATCGACATGCTTAGATATTGTTAATATTATTATCATTAATATTATTATCATATGTAAATGTCTGTTCAAACCTGGGGTGTCCACTTTTGCTCTGCTTGAAATCATGCGTACAGCATCTATTTATCACTACAGAGTGCGTCTGACAGTCACGCACAGCTACATGAACTGACTGTTTTGAAGATTGCATAGGATGGACAACGGTGCCTGTAATGAAAAGAAAGGGAATCCTGCCGTTTTTATATTTATTTTAAAGTGTTTTCATGCCTAAATAAAATAAAACACGGAACAGATTCGCTTTTAAGAGCAAGGGGTGATCCCTCGTGGTTTGGCGGTATGGGCGGCATAGGGACGATTCTCTCTTTAATGTTTCTTGCAACCCTTTATAGACAGAGTGAAAATTAAACTTTTTATTTATATTTATTTATTTATTTATTTATGTTATTTATTGAAGTTATTAATATTTAATTTTATATCAATTTATTTATTTTTATTTATTTATGTTATCTATTTATTTATTCATATTATCTTTTTATTAATTAATTTTATTGAATCAATTAATATTTATTTATTAATATTATTTATTCATATTAATTTATTTTCATTTATGTTGTTTCATTTCTGTTATTTATTTGTATTTAGTTATTGTTATTTATTCATTAATATTATTTATTTATTACTTATTTATTTGTTTTCATGCCTAAAAAAAACAAAACACGGAACATATTCAGATTTAAGAGCAAGGGGTGATCCCTCGTGGTTCGGCGGTATGGGTGGCATAGGGACGATTCTCTCTTTAATGTTTATTGCAACCCTTCAAAGACAGAGTGAAAATTTATTATTTTATTTATATTTATTTATTTATGTTGTTTATTTAAGTTATTAATGTTTAATTTTATATAAATGTATTTATTTTTATTTATTTATGTTATCTATTTATTTATTTATATTATCTTTTTTATCAACTAATTTTTTATTTTTTTATTTATTGAATTAATTTAGATTTATTTATTATTATTATTTATTTATATGATCTTTTTTATCAATTAATTTTTATTTATTTTATTGAATTAATTTAGATTTATTTATTAATATTATTAATATTAATTTATTTTCATTTTATTTATGTTGTTTATTTGTATTTAGTTATTGTTATATATTTATTTATATTATTTATTTATGTATATTTATTTATTATTTATTTATTTATTTGTTTTCATGCCTATATAAAATAAAACACGGAGCAGATTCACATTTAAGAGCAAGGGGTGACCCCTCGTGGTTCGGCGGTATGGGTTGCATAGGGACGATTCTCTCTTTAATGTTTATTGCAACCCTTCATAGACAGAGTGAAAATACGGAAGAAATATAGGAAAATACCTTTATGGGATGATAACAGGATAAAATAGTAAAATACGGGAGAATCCCGGGAAAAACAGGAGTGTTGACAGGTATGGTATTATTTCTGTTCGCCCATGTTGCCACTGATAATTCAATTTCGCCATCATAAAAATAAATTATTAATATCTTTAAAACACAAAAGAATTCCTCAAAACTGTAATATTAGTTTACAATATCACCGTCTGAATGTATTTTAATGTAGTATCCTTGTGTAAATGACATCTAGGAACAGCCTTGAGTTCAGGACCTCGAGCTCAAATCTTGACAAAGCCAATTAGTGGCTGAAATTGCTGGAGCTCGGTACGAATTCCTAAACAGACAGACTTCAATATCACCTGAGCAGTAAGCAGCGGGAACGGGCCCATCCATTGCTCATTTAAAATCATGGCACAGGTGCTTTTTTTTCGAGCGCAGAAATCCATTTGTATGTTAATGAGCCCTCAAGGAAGTTGAAGCTTGCCACACACGCGCAACCAGCACACACCAGACTGTTCCAGCCCCAGAAATACCAGGCAGACTCCGTTAGCGTGTCACACAGTCACAGATTTTTGTCAACGGTTGGACAGTCACTGTTAGTCAATAACATGCATTCATTTCCCAGGTAATGGAGCAGATCTTCTACCTTTCGTGCGTTGGTCTGCTCCAGACTACAGCAATTGTGCTCTGAAGGAATTCTATTACTTGGTAATGGAGCTTTGAAAATGTCACGTGTCAGTTTCTGCTTGGTGAAAACATGGTGGTAAAATAATGACAAGATTAATGGTGAATGAATTTGTTAAACAATGAGTGCATAAATATTTCTTGATGGCTATGAAACTTTATTTTGCATATAATATAATATTATATAATTTGCGTAATATATTATTTGCTTATATTGTTAAGACAAATATCCTTGCATGGGTGGGTAAGCTGTCTTGTCCATAGTGTATGTGTGTGAATGGGAATGTGTGGATGCTTTCCAGTGATGGGTTAAAGCTGGAAGGGCATCCGCTGCGTAAAACATGCTGGATAAGTTGGCGGTTCATTCCGCTGTGGCGACCCCAGATTAATAAAGGGTCTAAGCCGAAAAGAAAAATGAATGAATGAATCATTGCATGTTAATGACAAAAATGAGAAATGAAGTAATTACATTTTACAAATGTATTTATTTATGTATCTGTTTATTATTTATTTTTATTTATTTATGTTATTTATTTATTTATATTATTTATTTTTATTAAGTAATTTATTTTAATTTATTTAAATTTATTTTTTATATTTATATTATTTATTTATATAAATGTATTTTTATTTATTTATATTATTTATTTATTTATATTATGTTATTCATTTATTTATATTCTTTATTTTTATTAATTAATTACATTTTTTTTTAAATTATATATTTTTATTGATTATTTTTTATTTTAATTACTTTGTTTATGCTATTTTATTTTATTTTTATTTGTTTATTTATTTTTATTTATTTATTGTTTTGATACAGACTAAAAATCTTGACTAAAAATCTTGATGGGTTTTGTGAGTCTTAGATATCAAATCGGATCTTTATTTAGTATTCTCTATTGGATTCTAGTCAGGTGATCAGCTGGGCCATTCTGGGCCAGCTTGATTTTCTTTCTCTGAAAGCATTTGAGAGTTTCCTCTGCTGTGTTTTGGATCATTGTCTTGCTGAAATGTCCAGCCTAGTTTCATCTTCATCATCTGCTAATGTAGATGTTGGACTGAAGCAGCTCATATTCATTTACGCTGACGAAGGGCAGAGGGTTACTGAGAGATTTCAGCTGCTGTCTGGGCTTTTTCTACACCTTCCTTTCTTCATGTGTTCTATACTTTTTCCCTGTGTCATTTCATTTTATTACACAAAACTTGATTTGTAAACTAATTACACTGTAAAATAAATCTGTAATCCTATTTCCGGCAGCTGGGGTGCCGGAAAAACCCCCCATAAAATAACGGCCAATAAATTACAGAAATATACCGTAAAATAATATATATGAAATTACAGAAATTTCCTTACATTTAAATTTCTGGTAAATTTCTGTAATTTAATATTTGTTTTTTTACGATAAATTTCTGTAATTTATGGGCCGTTATTTTGCTTTTTTTCTCCACCCCAGCTGCTGGAAATAAACCGCGAAATTACAGATTTATTTTACATTGTAGGTTTGTTTATTTTTCCTATATGAATTTCTTTGGTTGCTATCAGCATCTGGTGAAATTTCCAGTTAACAGCACCTTTCGGCCCGTTTACACTGTCAGGTCTTGATGCCCAATTCCTATTCGTTGCCTCTATCTGATTTCTTTGCCTGTCCATTTACAGTTATTTTAATTGTGACCCATATCCGATTCATGTGTTCACACTTGCCATGCATTTTACGACGTCGCCCATGCGTAACGGCAGGTTCTAGCATCTGCACCACACTAGCCACGATGGAAGAAGTTGTCTTGCTTTCAGCTCTGCGAAATAGGTGAAGTTCTCCCAACTTTACTATGATTTTGAGGCCAAGGAGGAGGGAAAAGGCCGTCATCGCAGCTTATGCTTATGGTTTATATATGATGTCCTCCACTGACTCATCTCCTCACAAGGCAAGAAGCCAGGTAACTTCTGCCGTCGACCACTAACCACTCCCCCCCCCCCCCCCCCCCC
>CAIGQQ010033701.1:2403519-2416908 GCA_903798035.1 Danio albolineatus
AAAAATGCTGATGTGTCAAATACTTATTTTCCCCGCTGTATATATATATAATATATATATAATTAATTTTTAATTTTTTTTGAAGGGGGGACAGGGTCTCGTCTTCCTCCTTTTTTGATCACATGCCTGAACCATAGTAGGAAAAACAAATATTATAAAAGTCAATGGTTACAGGTTTCTAGCATTCTTCAAACTATTTTCTTTGGTGAGCAACTGAATTTTATTTTTTTTTTTTTAACTCTTACAGGTTTAGAACGAGGAAAGGGTGAGAAAATGATGACAGAATTTTCAGAATCACTTTAAGCACCCAAATTAAAAATAAACAAATAATTAAATAATTCGAACTACTGGTTACCCACCTTGTTTTTACGACCATCGATTTCGAAAAAGGATATCGTTCCTTTGCGGTAGATTTCATTTCCTGGTGGGTGTCGAAGATTGCATTTTGTCTGCAAAATTTATGGACAGATAATGTTTAAGGATGTTTAGCAGCACATTTATAAGACTCAAGCTTTTCTTTTTAATATCAGTATAGCAGACAGACAAGAATAAAAAGGAACTGACAGGTAAAAAAGATAAATTAGCTAAATTATCTCATTCTGTATTTACTTTCTTATTACAATAATATGCTCATCTCATTAGGCTGAATTATTATACCTGTAATGAAATCAGCTAAATAATGTATGAACACGTCGTTGTAAAAATTGAACTGTACGAATATTTGAACATGTACAAATAAAGGACATGAGTAATTTATAGATACAGGCTAAAAACGTCTTGGATTTAACCTGTTACATCAACTTCACCCTACACCTTTTTGAGATTCATGGACAAGTTTCCTCATTCTCCTCAAAATAACCATAAAAATTGAAAACAAAATAATACATGGCTAACACTTTAGTTAAGGTCACAATTCAAAGTAATAACAAACAATTAACTAAAACTACTAGCTCAATAAACTCCTAATTAGCTTTTTATTAATAGTTATTAAGGTTTAGATTTTGGGTAGAATCAGGCATGCAGAATAAGATAATACTTTATAAGTACTGATGAACGGTTCATATCTTAACAATAGGGAGGTAATAAGCCAGTAGTTAATAGCATGAATTGTGACCTAAACTAAAGTGTTACCCATACAAGGAGCAAAAATGAAAACACTCTTATCTGATGCTGTGAATGTGTTTCATCTGGTCCTAGAACAGCTCTTACCAGGTGCCTCTGAAGACACTTGAGGCTTTTGAGGTACTTAAGACAGAATTCACATAGATACAGGATGGGAATCGTGGTAAGCTCCTGTGGATATGGAGAGAAGTACCACGGCTTTAGTCTGTGCCGGCCCAGCTCAATACAGTCTATGTTCTTCATTCGTGTGATGATGTCATCGTGACTGCGGTCCGACACCAAGCTACCAGTCATGCGAGGAGCGGAGGGAATACCATCAGAACTGTCCTGAGAATCCTGTGAGTAAACACTAGAGTTAGAGAGTACAACACAGCATCTAATAACATCTCATTTTCCTTCAGCTTAGTCCCTTATTTATCAGGGGTCGCCACAGCGGAATGAACCACCAACTATTCCGGCATATGTTTTACAATTGCGAATACGCTTCCAGCCACAACTCAGTAATGGAAAACACACATAAACTCTTGCATTCTCACACACTCATACACTACAGCCAATTTAGTTCATCCAATTCACCTATACTGCATGTCTTTGGACTGTGGGGGAAACCTGGAGCACCCAGAGGAAACCCACACCAACATGGGGAGGACATGCAAACTCCTCACAGAAATGGCAACTGGTCCAGCCGGGACTCGAACCAATGACCTTCTTGCTCTGAGGTGACAGTGCTAACTTATTTTTTGTTTGTTTATTTATTTTCACATCAGGAACTTATGGCCATTTCATGGGAAGTTTATTATAGATAAAAACATCTTACATAATAATTGCAACTTCATAATTCAATAACAGACGATAAAAAAAAAATCAAAAATTACTTTACATAAAAAATTGATCAAATTTTTCATATTAATATATGATAAATAGCTAAAAATTCTTATATTTTGTAGTGATTAATCTCAGTTAAAGGTGCAGTATGTAGCACTGACCTAGTGGTTGAATTAGGTATTGCAGTCTGAATTTGTAATATTAAAGGGGTGGTCCAGAGTGTATTTTTAAAGCTTGATTGTGTTTATCGGGTGTAAAGCAATGTGTGCTCATGCTTCATTTGTGAAAAAGCATGTTATTTGTTCATATATCTTACTTTGATTATATACAGCTACTCAGCTAACATGAAAACGACATATTTACGACATAACGTCTGTCAATCATAACTGATTGGTCAGCTAACATAATGTGCTGAGATTCGTGGATCAGCTCCACGTCACTAGGAAGTGTCCTGCAATAACATTACAGCACATCTGGCCATGCCCCTTCGCTGCACAGGGTGTATGCTTGTAACCTGAAGGGTTTATGACATCATTAACCAGGATGTCCACAAACTAAATTCGCTTTAAGCTTTGCTAAGCTAACTGTAAAAGCCAATGTCTCTCTTTGCATTGAACTTTGAGCATCTTACATTCAGAGATGTTATTTCTGTTCACATAGCTACATTACACATCAACTAAAATATGATATTGTAGTGGACCACCCCTTTAAGAGTTTTTTTGTTCATTGTTTTTTTACCCGGCCCTGACGATGCACGCACAGGTTGCCAGATTGGCGACACAAACAGGAGCAAGCATGCTTGATGACTGAACCTTACAATGTAAGCTGATTAGCTAATGTCTATGATTGTAATATTTGTATTATTCACCAATTAAAGACTGTCTTGTGTGGATTTTATAACTCTGAATCTGCATCTCATTTCAGAGGTTGTTACTGGCCTCCGAAGCTTGCATTTTCGGCTAGGCCCACATACATAAACACATCCTTCAAGACTAAAATTAAACACGCTGTGTTTTCCACCAAAGCAGCCCAGGGTTCTGAAATATATTTGGGTAAACTGGCAGTTACAGACTAAAACAAAGACAGACATTCAAACACAGAATGCACTTTTTTTAAAGCAGAAAAACTGACTTTACCATTGTTTTTCACATAAAAGTATGTTCAACAAGCATCTGCAAACATTCCAGCATTTTAATGCTTTAGAAAAGTTCAAAAATTACATAGAGCACCTTTAACAATGAGGAATATATTATTATTATCTAGATAACCTGAAAGAGAATTAGATGATCGAACACAATAATCTTCTATAACATAACAACAGCAGACTCTTACATTTCAGAAAATTTCTATAGATAAAGAGTCATACTATACTTTAAAAGTGCTATGCTTTGACTTTAGGACACCCAGTAAAGGCAATGAGATGTAAAGCAGACAGACCTCTCCTGGTGGCAAATAGACGGTGGAGGAGCGGGGGCTGTTATTCTGAAACACCTTTACAATCTAACAGTAAAAAACAAGTGGGTGCAAAGCTTTAGGACATTTTACTTGATAGTGAAAAAACAGACAAAGACAAATCAGAAATTGACAAAACAAAAACATGTTAAATGTTTGATGATTACAGGACAAAGGGCTTCATTATTTTATTTCTATTCAACAGCCCAAAAGTTCTTCAAATGTCAAATAGAAAAAAAAAACTCACTAAATGTTTTTTTCTTTTTAATCAAAAATGATATTTTCTTGTGTACCTTGTTATGAATAAACACACCCACATCTCCGTACTAGATGTGCTAACATTATACCAGCTAGGTAAATATGAAATGTGCGCTGTTTATGAGAATGAACTTAAAATAACTTGGTAAGACTCTACAATATTATATATGGGGCACAAAGTTAATGTTAGTTAACGTGTTTACTAACATGAGCAAACAATGAACATTACATTTATTAGTGTTTATTAATATTTGTTAGCGTTAGTACATGAAAATTGTTAGTAAATTGTTCATTGTTATCTCATGTTAAGCACATTAACTTGCTTTTGGATTTGGATGTTAATAATGAATTAGTAAATGCTGAACTATGATTAATAAATGCTGTACAACCATTGTTTGTTATCCTTATGTTAGTGAATAGATTAACTATCATTAACTACTAATGTCCCATATTGAACAAATAATCACTTTTTTGACAAAATATGGGATTCAACCATTTTAAACAAACATTTGATAGATAAACTAAGGTGTAGTGTGTAATGTTAATAAAACATCTGTCAATCAAACTCCAGGTCCTACCTCTTCCGTCCCTACACAATTTTTCCTTTTTCTTCCTGGTTGAGAAGGAATTAGACGACGTGTTGTGCCATTCTTGAATAAGAAAAAACAAAAGGTAAGGAAAATGTCAAAAAGTAAAAAAAGGCAACAGTGACAAAGCATGGTGACAGAAAATGTAAGATAAAACCTAGTTCTAAAATTGCAACTTAAGGCTGATTTATACTTTTGCATCAAGCGCACATGTATGGCCCGGCGCAGCCTTCGGTCAGCCTTCAGTCTGACGCCGATGCGTACCTCTCAAAAAACATAACTACATGTCGCAACGACATTTAGTGCAAGCTCTTGTGATTGGTCGGCTTGGTTGGGGTGATGAGTTCGGCCGGTGCTGAGAGCCACAAGCCCGATGGAGCGAGTGTTTACAAATGTGGTGTCCGGTGAAAGAGCTCCAGATGGAAACTTTTGTTTTGTGTCTACCTTATTATTAAAGTTGTTGCACATCTGCCGGTTCCCGCCTCTGAATGAGCGAATTTTAGTTTCTTGTACACTAAGGCAGCGGTAAAAAAAAAAAGAAAAGAAAACACCCCCAAAGAAACTCGACACTGAGAAACATACAAACCTACTGCCAGCTAGCATTTCTGAAGTGTTATTGCAGAGCAACACAAACTGCCTGCAGAAGTATAAGTGCACAGCTATGCGCAAAGCTGACGCCAAGGGTCATGGCTAGAGCCAGACAGAATCTGCAGACATTTTTTGCTATTTCTGCACAGAATTTTGTTAAAAATCTGCGGATTTATGTGGAATGATTTTAGGAGTATCATAAATAAAACCTTAATATATGAAATAAAAAGTAATCCCTTTTTAACTTGTATTTAATGTTAACAATGTGAATCCAATTAGATCCACCCTATTTGGTAAACGAAGCAAGCCTCTCATATAAAATATTTACTAAAAGATAGAAAATATGACTTTACAAACTGTATTGTAAATAAATCATATAAATATTTTCATATTAGTCAATAATATTACTGAAATTAATTTAAAAACTAAATAAATATACATTTACACACGTTTACACAAGTAAATAAACAGAATCAATGATGAGCTAAAAATCTGTGGAAATCCCTAGTCATGGCGATCACTTGACGCAGAGGTATAAATCAGCCTTAATAAAAACCACTAGTGTAAATATGGGTGAAATAAAAAATTACAGTGGTAAGAGATGTAAGTTGCTCGTGTTCTTCTCTGGCTTTGCTGCTGAATGAGGAGTCCCTCATGGCGGGATACACCGAGGCCTGACTTGCCTCTGCAGAGCTAGGAAGTGAAGGCACTGGAGTCGCTGCAGTAACTTGTGTAGCCAAAGAGACAGACTCTGCTTTTCTCTTCTGAAAGAGCAATCAGAAAGATGGAAAACTACTTCTCTGCATTCAAATAATCGAAGAGAATTTAAGAAGACATTAAACTCAATTATAACAATTATATTAGTAGAAAATAATTAAATAAAGTGGTGAAAAGCTCTCTAAACTGTGCTGATGTAAAATGATCACATAAAATTCAGAACTAATATAGTAGAAATTAAAAATTTGAGGTTTTTCATGGTAGCATAAAACAATTGACAAGTTAAATGCAAAAGGATTCAGTGCTGAGGATTTAAATACTACACTCAATTAAGAGTAAAAACAATCACACTGATAACTGAATAATAATAATTATTATTATAATAATAATAATAACAATGTGATCTCTAGCCACTTACCTCATATTATAAAATTACGCATTTCATTAAGTAATGAGTGTGTTGGTAATGAATGATGTTAATACATTTAGTTCTGACAAGACATAACATGAGACATGCAAAAGTCTTGCCACCTATCCAAGTTATAGGAACAAAAAAGAACAACTTGACTTCTAGTTGATCATTTGGTATCAGAAGTGGCTTATATGAAAGGCGAAGGCCTCTGGATTACACTTATTTTACTAAAATAAAATATGATCATGCCTTGATTTTTAATTATTTAATTAGGACAGTAAGGTCTGACTTTGCTTAGACAAAAGTCTTGTCAGCTTACAGAAATAATGTCTAGTATAGAATATAAAGTCATGGTGCAGTGGAAAAAGAATCAATATTGTGCATGACTCCCATGAGCTTGGAGGACTGCATCCATACATCTCTGCAATGACTCAAATAACTTTTTAATAAAGTCATCTGGAATGGCAGTATTCTTGCAGGACTCCCAGAGTTCATCAAGATTCATCTTCAATGCCTCCTCCAATGTTACCCCAGACATGCTCAATAATGTTCATTTCTGGTGACTGGGCTGGCCAATCCTGCAGCACCTTGACCTTCTTTGCTTTCAGGAGCTTTGATGTGGAGGCTGAAGTATGAGAAGGAGCGCTCTCCTGCTGAAGAATTTGGCCTCTCCTGTGGTTTGTAAAGTTATGGGCAGCACACGTCTTGATACCTCTTGCTCTTGATGTTGCTATTCCCTCTGCAGATCTCTCGCACGCCCCCATACTGAACGTAACCCCAAATCATGATTATTCCTTCAGCAAACTTGACAGATTTCTGTGAGAATCCATGCGGGTTCCAATAGGTCTTCATCAGTATTTGGGATGATTGGGATGCAGTTCAACATTCATCTGAAAAATCTACCTTCTGCCACTTTTCCAACTAGAGGTCAAGTTATTATTTGTTGCTCTAACAACTGGGATCAACGTCAAGACTTTTGTCAGGTAGTGTACATTCCCGGTCAAAAGTAAAAAATAAAATAAAAATAAACTGGTTCTTATTTTCTGAGATATGTCTTCTCTGAAATGAGACCAAGCTTAAATCTGTGCACTAATGAATTGCCAATCATTATTAATTAAGTTAATTATTATTAAGCTAATAATGCCATTTTAATTTTTAAAATACTTTAAAAAGTGGTAGTGACAGTTAAGGGGTTCAAATGAAAATTAATATGATGAGGCAAAAATTGTATCCCTCACACTTATCGAAAAGTGTGATATGAACGGTCTTAAACTAAACTCAAGCCCATTGATTAAAAAAGCTTAACAGATTGAGTCTGATTAGTGTACAATGGGCGGGTTTGCCTGTACCGGTGTGGGAAGGGTTTTGCCTCTTGAAGGAGCTGAAGCAGACTGAACGTTGAGATCTAGACTCTTCCTCTGAATTTGAACAGAAAGGAAGATAGGATGGTAAAGGAGAACATGGCATGTAAACAACTGTTTGCGGCACAATGTTGGATGAGGGCGCTTCAAACACACACCATCACAGAAATCCAAACTGTGCAGGAAGAGGAACAAGAAATTAAAATCGTACCACTTCTCTTTCTGGAGAGCTGGGACGAGACCCCGGCAGGCCATTCTTCGTAGGCGTCTTTGCCTCCTTTTTGGGAAACTGGAGCTTCTTCAAGTCTAGCCGGTCAGGAGTTACCCATTCGTCCAGTCGCTTATTGACTTAACAAAAAAGAAATCCAACAAAATGCTGAATTCAAACACATGCTCAATAAATAAATTGTATTCATGCGAGAGAAAATGATGTAGAGAAGCTGACGGTTAATACTTACAGTCAATATAGTGGACATAGTAGAGCTTTCTGCTGGGAATGTCTTTGACGCTGAGAATTTCAGCCAATGCTTTGAATAGATAAAAAACAGATAATAATAAATAAATAAATAAACATGTCACAATTTGAAATTATTAAATTTAGGGGTGTAACAAATCACGATTGAGCCGTGATTTGTACTGATTACAACCCACGGTTTAGAACACACATGACCCACAGATTTATATATACAGTATGTCAAAAAAGTGAGTACACCCCTCAAATTTCTGCAAATATTTATTTATATCTTTTCATAGGACAACACTGCAGAAGTGACTCTTTGACACAATGAAAAGTAGTCAGTGTAAAGTTTGTTTAGCAGTGTAAATTTAGTGTCCCCTCAAAATAACAAAAAATACAGCCAATAATAGCTGAACCCCTATTGAAAATAAAGAAAGAGATTCAGTCTTTAGTTTACAAACAGTCAAATAACACAGAAGTAGTGGGATAACAGTTTATGGTTTAGAATAGATATAACCACTGATTTTTATGGTAAAGATTACAATCAGTGATTCAGTGAGTTTTATGAGTGAATCACTGAATCATTTAGTGAAAATGACACTAAATATAAATATGGGTTGTACGAAGTATAGTGTAAGATTTATACATTCAGCGTTATCAGCAACAGCAGTAGTATCAGTAAATTTTTTGCATTTATTTGATTATTTCTACATTTTATTTTTAATAAAATTACAGGTTTTAGGTTCTGTTTGTACTAGTACCTAATGAATGTGTACTATTATCTAATAAAAAAGCACTAGTGTCTAATGAGTAAGCACTAGTATCTAAAGAATAGGCATTAGTATCTAATGAATAGGTACTAGCACTTAATGGAAAAGATACTAGTATATAAAAAATAGGTACTAGTAAGATGAAAACATACTAGTACGGGTTATAAATTAAAACTGCTTGGCATACCAAGATCAGCTTGGAAATCACGTAAAACACGCTACAATCACAGGCTGGTTTTCCATGGATTTATACCTTACAGCTTAACAAGTAGTAGTTAAAATAAGTTAGGAGTTATGCCAAAGCGTTGTGTTTTTCCGAGGCATTTCCTTACACCGTTGTATAATTTTAACAAATGTATCATCATTCAGAGCTGCAGTATAAACAGTAGCATCACCTAATGGCACCAAAGTACCACACGGTGTGTTTTATAAACCAACTTAACAACCCTACTTTAAAAAAATAATAACACATCCCTTAATTAAATGTAAAAGCAAAATGAGTTTCATTTATAGCCGACACATTTAGATATCAGTGAGCGCACCGGGGTCTTTTGTTTACATTCGCTACGGAGCTCTCAGCTTGACACTTACGCCACTCGTCTTCATTTTCTTGGTTTTTTCGCAGCACCGGAAGACGGCAGCCTTCAACAATTTCCACCTACGAAGACAAAATGCTTTTAGAAATAACAGGGACTAATGACAACAGACTAAATGTGTTTTTAAACAACATTTAAACAGCAGACGAGACTGTGCGCCGCTTACCGCAGGCTCCGCCATGTTGGTCGCAGCGTCTCCAAGCAGCGCACGGAATTGTGGGTAAAACTGTTCTATTGCTCTGGGGGGCGCTGGCTGCACTTCTCCATTCTGATCAGCTGTATCCCCTTCTCCTTCTTTTGTTTCTTCTTCTTTTTTCTTAAACATATTGATAAACCCACTTTTGCATTTTCCACCACCCACAGGAATGGATAATTAACCCCCATATTTAATCTAATATCCAGTTTCCCAGCTAACAGGGAACGTTCCCAGAACATTCACGAACGTTCTTTAAAAGTTGTAGAAATGTTAGCACAGAACGTTACCAATGGAACGCCTTTAGAATATTCTCATAACGTTATTAACGTTCTTGTAACGTTGTTAAAAAACGTTATTAGAACAAAATTCTTGGAACGTCTTCAGGACGTTATTTGTGCCTGATGAACGTTCTCATAATGTTGATGAAAAACGTTCTTATAACCAGGGGCACCTGCAGGATTTTATTCCAAGGTACGCACAAATCCAACACCGCCCCCTTTCCCCCAATCATCTCGAAACACTGATGCTTACTGTCAAAGGCTACATTAATTAAGGGCATTCGTTACGACATAGTTCGTTTCCTTTTTAAAATATTAATATTTCTTATAATATTAATATTTCGCTCATTTTATTTTGAATTATGACATATTAAATTATAAATTTGCATATTACAGAAGATTGTGATACAACCATTAGTGAAGCGTTAAACCCTTATTTCCACTGACCGAAAATCATCCATGCGCACTGTTGAGTAGTGGACGGACTCGATCAAAAATGTAATTCGTATATTTTCTTGGAATTTTTTTTTTTAAACGAAATTCGAATAGTTTGTCTCATGGTTTCAATATTTTTGTTGGTTAGTCATTTATTAGATAAAACAGAAGAACGAATAACATTTAGGTGAAGTGCTTCAAAACAAGTCCGCTGCTTCAGCAATGCCAAAACACAAACTGGACTGTCAAATAAAATAATAATCTAGCCTAAATAAAATTAAAGTGGAATATTCACAGTTTCAGAGAAGCCTATATTAAACAGTTTTTCCTGTTGCGCCGGTCAATTACGATTTAATACATTTAATCAAATAATTTGAATGAGCAGGACAGGCGTTTACAAAGTATGTTCCCACATTACCTTAGAAGAACAAATTCGGTTGGAAGGCTGAGACAACTCCGAAAGTCGTTGTAAGAATGGATGTCTGCATCTTTATGTCAGTCGGTCAGATACATTTCTGTGCAAGGAGGATGGGCACGGGCTAGGCCTGGAGTTTCCCCGGCTCAGGTGCTGATAAGACTGCGGTCTTCACTCCGTGTGGGGGATCAGTATTTGTCTCATTAGTTTTAGGCCTATTGGTAAATGTCTCGAATAAGTTTATCTGTTTCAAAGAGCGTTTACTCACTTTGAACCTTGTTTTAAACAATAGCTAATTGTAATTTTTATTTTGTGGAAAAACTGCCGCAAAAATAAAGCCTAAAGTAAAGATTTCTTTACCCATGCATCATGCAAGTACATACACGCTTTAAAACACACACCTTTATTTGCTGTTTTGATTTTTTGTTTTGTCAATATATCATAATATATACTGGTTAATAATCAATTTAAATTATGTAATAAAAAAATGAATAAATAAGTGGCATCAATTCCCGTCCTCTTATGGTAGGTACGCACAGTGCGTACAGCTGTACAACTGCAGGCACCACTGCTTATAACGTTTAGTTTTTGGAACGTCTTCAGGACATTATTTGTGCCTGATGAACGTTCTCATAATGTTGATGAAAAACATTCTTATAACAAAGTTCTTGGACATAATATCAACGGATAGTTCTCCCTAAAATGAAAATTTACTCACTATTCACTCACCCTCGGGTGGTTCCAAACCTTTATGGGTCTCTTTACTCTGTTAAACACTAAACAATGTATTTTGAACCAATATTAACTTCCATTGTAGGAAATATACAAGTTTCTTTTTAAATATGTTCTGTTGTGTTTAACACAAGTCAAACAAGGTTTGGAACAAGTAAAAAAGGATGAGTAAATGATGACAGAAATCAATTTTGAGTGAACTATTCCTTCAACGTTTTGTCAATTTTTAAAGTTTAAATATTCATTCATTTTCATCCTCTTTTCCAGGGCCGGGTTGAGGAGAGAAACCCAGACATCTCTCACTTCCTCCAGCTCCTCCGAGGGGATCCCGAGGCATTCCCAGGCCAGCTGAAAGAGTCCCTCCAGCGTGTCCTGGGTCTTCTCCAAGCATACCTGTCAACCCTCCCGTTTTTCCCGGTATTCTCCTGTATTTTACAGTTCTATCCCGCTATCATCCTGTAAAGTTATTTTCCCGTATTTCTCCAGTATTTTCAGAAGGGTGGCAGTGAACATTAGAGAGCCGATCCTCCCTATACGCAACCCATTTCGGCCGCTTGTATCTGAGATCTTGTCCTATCGGTCATGAGTCATGACCCAAAGTTCATAGGTGAGAGTAGGAACGTAGATTTAAGAGCTTTCCCTTTCGGCTCAGCTCCTTCTTTACCACAACAGACCAGTACATTGATGGCATTACTGCTGCTGCTGCACCAATCCATCCTCATGTTCCATTCTTCCCTCACTCGTGTGAACAAATGAGGGGTTTAAATATAGATTAAATAAAGGTGGAGGAGTTTAAATATAGATACAGGGATAGATAAAAAAAAAAGATCAATGTTTAAATTGCATTTTGTTAACCAGTTTTTTAGTGAAAACTAATTCAGAAGGTGTAACAGTATTTGTAGGCTTAGATGACCTCTATTCTCATTCCTTTCTTTTCCCATACATCTGTCCATTCATACCCGTATGACAATTAATAAATCATTACTAGTCATTATAAGTACTTCAAATAATTTTTGGTGTTAATTCTATATGGTAACACAACAACTATAAGGACGTAAACAAATGCTCAATACTGTAGCTACTAGATAAAGTAGGGTAAACGGCAATACACCACAGTTTGCTGCAACTAAAGTGTACAGTATTTATTACAGTTCAGTTTACAGAAGAGAATATAACAGCAGGCCTTTACTGTAGTGTTGTAAATACTGATACAGTATAATACACTTTACTATAGTGTGGTTCCAAAACACTGTAGTATTTACTATAAATTACAATAGTATTTTTTCATGTGGGTTCATTCATTCATTCTAGCCAGAGCTCATTTACAGTTCTACACTTTTTTCTTCCAGCTACCTCATCTGAACATGTAACTCAGAGTCTGGGTGTTTTGCTTGTTTAGCTGTATTTGCTTTGGCTGTATTAGCTTGTTTAGCTTTATTAGCTTGTTTAGCTGTACTAGCTTTAGCTGTATTTAGCTGTAAACACAATGAAATTCAAGGTCAAGCGACTATATACAAGTCAGAAAAAAAAACCCTTTCCTGTATGATTTCCTCAAGTTAATTACCAAGTAATAATTATCACAAAATCCTGGAGAGGGATGTAGCAACAAATATCAGTGGATTTATGTACCATATATTAAAAATAGAAAATTCATATTTTGTTAGTACAGGTATATTAGAGTTGAATGTTTTCACCGTTTTAATATGTATGCAATTGCTATTAAACTTAGCATATAACAGGCACACTTGATAGACGAATCATGTTAGAGCACCGGATGTGCTGTTTTATCGTTTGCTGAATGCTTGTGAAACCTGCGCTGTGGTTTCCTGCGCCAATTTATGTCACCAAGATACATGCTTTTAACACTCCAGCTGCACAGCTGATCATCCTTACCTGGCACTATGGTGCTGTGTATATTAAGAACTTAGCCCTATAAGAAATGTCTTTATTATATAAATCAATCAATCTATCTATCTATCTATCTATCTATCTATCTATCTATCTATCTATCTATCTATCTATCTATCTATCTATCTATCTATCTATCTATCTATCCATCCATCCATCCATCCATCCATCCATCCATCCATCCATCCATCCATCCATCCATCCATCCATCCATCCATCCATCCATCCATCTCTCTATCTATCTATCTCTCTATCTATCTATCTATCTATCTATCTATCT
>CAIGQQ010033701.1:2421966-2444138 GCA_903798035.1 Danio albolineatus
GCATAGAGAGACACTGAAAGCGGCTGCATAGAGAGACACTGAAAGCGGCTGCGTAGAGAGACACTGAAATCGGCTGCATAGAGAGACACTACAAGTGTCCTCTTAGAGAGACTCGGTTAATGTTAGAAACTACGCATGTAGTTGATCAATTTTAACAAATAAAAACACTTACAGGTTGTGGCTCAAAGTCCACAGCTTCGTCAGTTGGAGGAGTTTTAACCGAATCCAGCACTGAACTGGGAGAGATTCTGGAAGTTCTCCTTTGTCAAATGCTAGATATATATATTTTTTATAATCCTCTAGAACATAATTAAATTAAACAGTCGGCACTTCTGTCTTTGTGTCGTGTCCTTTGGAAACCCAAATACAGAAACTCTACTATTTCCATAGAAGCTCTGTGGAAATAGCAGCATTTGGACAGCATTTTAGCTTTCTCTGCTATAACGCTACAGCACCTCTGGCCTCGGGGACATGGAGCCGATTCGCAAATCACAGCACATTATGTTAGCTGACCAATCCTAGGAAATGACAGTCGTTTTCATGTCAGCTGAGTAGCTGTATATAATGAAAGTAAGATATATGAAAAAATATTTGATTTTCTACAAGTGAAGCATAAACACACATTGATTTGCAACTGATAAACACAACCAAGCCTTAAAAATACACTGTGGATCACCCCTTTAAGCAATATGTTGGACCCACATAGGCACATAAACAAACACGCTCCTTAAATAACAAAAAACCCTGCTCCATTGACTTTAGACCAGCTTTTTGTTGATCAATGATCTGTTTCTGTTGACTCAAAACAGCACCTTAGCACACCTCCTCTTCAGACCAGCACACAAATGGACTTGCTATTTAAATAATGTGGTACATATTTTGAAAATGACCTGTGCTGCGTCTTAAAATAGCAAAAAACAAAACCAAAATGCTTGCACGATATTGTGCCGTGTGTATGATAGGGCTCAATGTCTTTATGTCATGAGCTGGTCCAATGTGATTGGCTCATTGTTAGCATTAACAAATTAGCCACCCACTCCTGCAACCTCTGAAAAAGCAATATCTGCTTAGCTGACTGACACAGAGTCATATCTAACACCACATAAGATTACACATAATAAGATTAACGCTTCATAAGATAGACACATAACTGACTTACATGCTCGCAGCGCAAGTAGACCTCATTCATGCCCTCTGGCCCGGGTATCAGCAACCTGATACAAAACTTCTGCCCAGCAACGCTCACGTCAGGAGCCACTTCACAACCTGTGATGATCAAAGATTTGTGGTCATCTGTGTGTCATGTACACACATATGAGCTTTGGTCCCACTTTATATTAGGGGCCTTAATGTACTTATTATGTTCATAATGTATTAGAACACGTCTTGTGCAGGTTAGTTACAGGTTTGGTGGTATGGGTAGGTTTAGAGATGGTGTAAGGTGTAAGCGATGGTAAACAGTGTAATTATAAATGCAATAAATTAATAATAATGTAATCACATGCATGTATTTAATCGAGTATAAGTACAATGTAAAAGCATGTATTTACACAAGTACATTGTAAAAAATTATTAATATCAGTGTGTAAGTGCATATTATACGTAATATAAAGTGGGACCTGTGTTTTTAACTGAGTGTGTGATCACCTTTAAGGTTCATCTGTTGAATTGGCTCTTTACAGCTCTCCTCTTTACTCTTGTAGTAGGAGATGGTCGTGTCCTTAAATGTAAACCAGTATTGTTTATAGCCTTTCAGGGTCAGTCTTTTTGGCCTGAGAGGAAACGAAACCACAGTTTGATAATTGAGCAAAATGATATTTGTGACACAAAAACAGTGGTCTGGCCATTTAAGCAATTTAAAATGTGCATTTAAAATGATTTATTAATATGCTTTTTATATGTTGGATTAATCAACTTCATTAATGATTGTTTAATTCATGATTAAACATGAAATAGATAAAAAGTAGTAAAGTTGCCTATTTAATTATACATTAAAAAATATTTTTAAATGCATTGTTTTATTACATTAACTTTTATATGTTGGATTAATCAGAGTTTTGAAACATAATAAAATTAAATAACATTGCCTTTATTAATTATATATTTAAAATTATTTTTAAATGCATTGTTTTATTTATTTGTTAAATGACATTTTTAAAACACAGTTTGAATGGACACAATTGAATCAGTTTCAGTTTCCTTGATTTTTGTCATTCAAAACATCACAATAAATTGTAATGCAGAACGAAATTACATTGCATCAGACCCAACAAGAATATATAAAAAATCAAACGCTATAAAAACCTGACATAATAAATAAGCTTTTATGATTTCATAAATATAGAAAAATTTAGTTATATAAAATATAACCCAATTTAAAAAAAGTCACAGAAAGGAATAAATTAATACTTAAATAACTATTGCATAGTTTGTTATAAAAGTTACAATATTAACAATGTGTGCTAGTTTAACCATTTATTGATTTATTATTACATACTAGCTGTTTAATAGTATTTACGATACGATATTATTCAAAAGTCTTATAATGACAGAATAAAAACTATTATGAAACCGCACTGATATGCTTCTGTAACGTTTGCCTGATGGCATGAGCGTGAGCAGACTATGGCAAGGGTGGGTTGGATCCCTTAAAATGCTATTTTGGGCAAACCTAGACAGACAACGTCGTTGATACAGTTCCTTGATAGATGTCATTTTGACTACAACAGACCTTTCAGCTGAATTTATTATGTTCTTAATGGTGTTCTTGTCAGATACACTGCTATTCTCAATCCAAAGGAACAGCTCCTCTGTAAAATGTTGTAAGGATTGATGGGCTGAGGTGTGCTCTTTTTAACCTGTGTGTCTGTTTATTTGTCCATTTAATTTTGGATTTATTTATATACATTATATATACATATAATGTATATATAAAATACATTTCATTCATTCATTTTCTTGTCGGCTTAGCCCCTTTATTAATCCGGGGTCGCCACAGCGGAATGATCCGCCAACTTATCCAGCATTTGTTTTACGCAGCGGATGCCCTTCCAGCCACAACCCATCTCTGGAAAACTTCCATACATTCTCATTCACACTCATACACTACAGACAATTTAGCTTACCCAATTCACCTATACCACATGTCTTTGGACTGTGGGGGAAACCGGAGCACCCGGAGAAAACCCACGCAACCTCGGAGAGAACATGCAAACTCCACACAGAAATGCCAACTGACCCAGCCAAGGCTCGAACCAGCGACCTTTTTGCTGTGAGGTGAACGTGCTACTCACTACGCCACTGTGGCGCCCTTAAAATACATTTATTTATATGCTTCAATTATTAAATCGATCACTTGATTCTTCATTTTATTTTGAACTGGCACTGCTGGTCCTCTATAATGTGTATGTGAAAGACTGTGAGATTTATGCTTTACCTGAATATTTTCAAGTAGTCGTGTAGTTCTGGCGCTGTCATTGTTTCCTGCGTGAACAGTTAAAATGTTAGCGAACAGTTCATTACAGATTAATTCAGATGATATATACAATGCTCAACATATGAGTACACCACTCACAAATCTCTAAAATGAATATTTTCTATAGGAAGCTTTAAAATGTTATATTTGTGCATATACATTAGATTAGTCAGTACTGAAATCAAATCTGGAGCTAATCTAACAAAATAACTTAAGATAACGGTTCAAAATTTAGTAAACTCAAATGTATATGCTAGGAAAAAAATATTAAATAAAATATGTAAAAAGAGCAAAATTCAAGAGAAACAAGAAATATTTATTAAATTATGTTAAAATTTTGTAGTTTGCAGTTTTGTCCGAATATTTTGCATGAATTTAAATGTGTTATCTTTTTGTTTTTAAAGATGTTTGGTAACTAGTATATTATTTTAATAAATATATCTGTTTAATAAATCTGTTTTGTTCAATTGCACCAAAATATGTTACTTATTTGCATGAGAAATGAATAAAAATATTCATTTTCAAAATGGGGTGGACTCATTTTTGTTGAGCACTGTATATACTTTGAACTGTTGGTTTCAATATATAGTTCATTACATTCACTTGAACTTACCCTCAAGTGATTACAAACCTTTATGAGTTTCTTTATTCTCTTGAACACAAAAGAAGATATTTTAAACAATGTTGGAAACCGGTAACCATTAACTCACTTCACACATACAGACCTTTCTGGAAAATTACTGGCAATTTTCCGGAAAGGGGTCATGTGTGAACAGGCCCTTTTTGAAAATACCGGTAAATCTGTTCAGGCAATTTTCCGGAAAGAGAAGTTGTAACATTACCGGTAATTTGCCGGAATGCTGCTCTGTGTGAACGCAGAAGGAAAATTGCCGGAAAGAGTGCGTTCACGATTAGAACACGCTGACGTGAGACGTCTACTACAGCCAATCAGAACATTCCGACGCATTCACAAACGCGCTGTTTATAAAAGTAAAAGCCTTTGAATATTTTTCCAGACACATTTAGCTGCTAGATGTTAGTTCGATTTCTACGTTCCTTCCTAATGCCAACAAAATATTATCGATAAAATGCTTATGATAAACCGCTGTTTGTTTACCTTTAAGCTCTGCTTCAGTTGCGTGTGCACGTGAAGTGAAGGAGTGCTCCGGTGAGCGCCAGCACACACACATATTATGTACATCTCAACATGCGAAAGTGTTTCTCCATATGTTTCATTGAAGTTGTTCACAATACTTCTCCAACCACAGAATTTGTAATGTCGTCAAATGTGTAAATATTTAGCCACGGTTCATGCTTGTGCCTTTGGATGTCTCTGGGACAAAGCAGCTGCATGAATGATAAAGCTTTAAATAAAAGTGAAACCATCAACAAAAGCCCGACCCCTTCTATGTAAACAAACACAAGCGCAGCCGTTTAGAGGCCATTTCTAGTTAATGATGTCAGAATTTACTGGTATTTTGGATGTTCGAATGGTCTTTTCCAAAAAAATTCCGGAAAAAAAGTATTTTCGGAAATTTTCCGGATAATTACCAGTATTACAGTGTGAAAGAGGCTATTGACTCCCATAGTAAGAAAAACAAAGTTCATGGTTCCCATTTTCCATCATTTTCCAAAATAACATCTTTTGGGAATAAAGAAATAAACAATAAAGAAACTCAAACAGGTTTGTCACAAGTAAAGATTTTGTGAACTGTCCCTTTAAGTACCAACTGTTCTCATGCTTTCACGCCACACGTCTGTTTCCTCTCATGGTAAAAATATGCAGCAGTGGTTATTTTACTAGATGCTAATTACATCAAGCGTAAGCGCAATAGATGCTATTATAATTGCAAATAGCAATTCAATGCTGTTTACACATACAGCTGAAGTCAGAATTATTAGCCCTCCTGAATTATTAGCCCCCCTGTATATTTTTTCCTACAATTTCTGTTTGGAGAGAAGAATTTTTTAACACATTTCTAAACACAATAATTTAATAGCTCATTTATAATCTTTTATCTTTGCGATGATGACCGTACATAATATTTGACTAGATATTGTTCAAGATACTAGTATTTAGCTTAAAGTGACATTTAAAGGCTTAACTAGGTTGATTGGACTAGTTAGGGTAATTAGGCAAGTCATTGTATAACAGTGGTTTGTTCTGTAGATAATCAAAACAAATATTGCTTAAAGGGGCTAATAATATTGACCTTAAAATGTTTTTTAAAAAATTAAAACTGCTTTTATTCTAGCCGAAATAAAACAAATAAGACTTTCTCCAGAAGAAAAAATATTATAGGAAATAACGTGAAAAATTCCTCGCTCCGTTAAACATTTTTTGAGAAATATTTAGGAAAGAAAAAAAAAATTCACAGGAGCGAATGATTTTGACTTCAGCTGTTTATATACTTATACACATGACTGTTTTTATGTTGTCTTGTTCTATTGGCTTGCTTTATTTGATTGTGTTTGATTGTGAGACTGACCAGCATGTCGTCTGCACTGCTCTCTCCTTCCATTTTCACCTCCAGACACTGTAAAGCTGAATCCAGATCATCCATCGCCGGACAAGAACCCACAAGCTGTTCTGTCAGAGACACTTTCCCAATGTGGTACTTATGTGACACACACACACGCACACAAATAAGGTTACAAAACACATCACTTAAAGGAATAGTTTACCCAAATAACCTCATCATTTACTCATTTAAGTGTTTTCTTCCTTCCGCGTAACACAAAAGAAGATATTTTGAAGAGTGCTGGTTGCTGGCACTCATTGACTTCCATAGTAGGAAAAAAATTACTATGGAAGTCAGTGGGTACCAACTACCAGCATTCTTCAACATACACATAACAAAACAAAACATAAAGTGTGTGAACATAACAAGAACATAACAAATAACTCAGGAATTGTGTTGATTCAGCTCATTTTAATTGAGTAGTTTGACCAAGCAGCAAAAATAATCTTTTGAGCGTATCTTCTTTTGTGAGAAAGAAACTGAAATAAGTTTTGAACAAGTGAAGGGTGCGTAAATGGCAGAGGTTTCAATTTTTGGGTGAACTATCCCTTTAAATTATGTTTATATGGATCATTGCTCATTAATATGATGAGTTGATATCTGCTCTCCATCGTCTGTACCTGCAATGCAGCAAAAACCATCATCTCCTCCTCAGTGCATTCGATTTCCTCCAGCAGGATAGCCCACCTTGCCTGTTCGTACAGCTGTGTCAGACGTACAGCGTCCGACTGCCAGAGACATTCACAAGATGTTCATTAAATGGTTAAGAGGGGGGGAAAACAAAATGACCCATTATGTGCTTTTTAGAACCCATTATGTGCTTCATTTACTGTGTTTTTTAGAACATATACCAAAAAAAATAACTAAATATAAGAATCTGAATCAGAATGAGCTTTGTTCGCCGTATGTTTGTTGTGGTTTTATGTTAGTTCTGGGTGCATACTTTTTGACACAAAAGGACCAAAAAGATATTTTAATTTAGCAAAATTCCAAAAAATAAAATTACATTTGTATGTGATTCCATGTAATTTGTGTACCTTTGCATAATAATAAATAATTCATTCATTTTCGCCACAGCGGAATGAACCGCCAACTTATCCAACATGTGTTTTACAAAGCAGATGCCTTTCCAGTTGCAACCCAGTACTAGGAAACACTCACACACACTCATTCACACACACTTATACACTACGACCAATTTAGTTCATTCAATTTACCTATAGTGCATATGTTTGGACTGTGGGCGAAACCGGGAAACCTGGAGGAAACCCACGCAAACACGGGGGGAACATGCAAACTCCACACAGAAACTCAAACCAGCGACCTCCTTGCTGTGAGGCGACAGTGCTAAGCCCCTGTGTCGCCCGCAGATTATTTTTACAAAAATATTAAGTATGATATAGTGTTCTGTGTGTAGTTTGCATGTTCTCCCCGTGGTTGCGTGGGTTTCCTCCGGGTGCTCCGGTTTCCCTCACAGTCCAAAGACATGTGGTATAAGTGAATTGGGTAGGCTAAATTGTCCGTAGTGTATGTGTGTGAATGAGTGTGTATCTGTTTCCCAGAGATGGTTGCAGCTGGAAGGGCACCCGCTGCGTAAAACAAATGCTGGATAAGTTGGCGGTTCATTCCGCTGTGGCGACCCCGGATTAATAAAGGGACTAAGCCGAAAAGAAAATGAATGAATGAATGATATAGTGTAAAGCCAATTTAAGGAACTACTAAATTCAGCAATAACACAGTATGGTGTCCCGCTTACCTGTGGTATGACGTCATGAAAGCTGTAATATTTAAAACGCAGTACGAGTTTATCATTTTCTTTGACTCCTTGCTGCAGGAGAGAGCGGGATGAATCCAACCACCTGAGCAGAGATTACAGGGTATATTACAATAACAACATACGCTCAGTTATTTTGAAAGCATACCTATAATGAACTGTATACGACTGGCACTAGGACCAAATATCGCAGTATATTATAATCAAACTAATATTGTTTGTAGCTATATTGTGAGAAATTCATGTTTGGATTTGTTTTGTTAGTACTGTCAAGATATTAATCACCAATAATCCCATCTAAAATAAACAACCCAGGCTCATTCTGAAAACGTAGTCCTATGTACGTTTCTGGAGGCTGCGAAATACGTCCCGGGAGGTGCGTATTTTTGCACTTTTTGTTTTCGCGAATCCACCAGAGGCTGCTGTGTACGCTTTTTGAGATCTAAAATGTCTCTCGCGAGTGCCATTCGTGCCTGCTGTTCTAGCGTAAACCCACCAGAGGCTGCTGTCGACTGACGGTTTGACTGACTGAATGACTGACCGACCAATCGACTGACCCACCCTTCTTCTTCCCTAAACCCAACCGACAATTTTCCAAAAAGCAATCCAGAAAAAAATAAAAGCCCTCGTCTTATTTTTACCCCGTTTTCAGATTTTACCACATTCTCACACTGTTATTTACTGGTATATTTAATTTTTTGGATTCTGTTTTTGTCTTACCTGCTTTCTGGAACAGTTTTTTACCAGACTCGAACCCCATCGTAGTCAACTCCTCTCTGCGTCTCAAGTTCGCCGACGTACATAGCGAGCTAACGGGACACACTGATTGCAGCGGAAAAGTCGTCCACACTGAGGTAAGCGGTCAGCTGGTAAGCGCTAAAAGTAACAGCGTCCTACCGCCCCGTAGCGTTCGTTTAAAAAATGAAAGGCAGCCATACGTACCTCTGACTAATTAATGTGCGGCCTCCAGAAACGTACATTGGACTACGTTTTCAGAATGAGCCTGTGTTGAAAATAAAAGTTTGTGTTTATGTAATAAACAGTTGAAGTCTGAGTTATTAGCCCCCCTGTATATTTCCCCCCCAATTTCTGTTTAATGGTAAGAAGATTTTTGTCAACACATTTCTAAACATAATAGTTTTATTGATTATGTAACTAGATATTTTTCAAGATACTAGTATTCAGCTTAAATATGCAGAGCTAGTGTTTATTCCCACACTGATAAACTTCCGGCGAACGGTTAATGTGACTTTTTTCCATTTTATATGGTTCCTTTTACAGCATCAGTGTTGTAATATAATTAAAATATAATCGGTTAAGTTAAGTTTCATAAACTATTTTCGAGAGGAGCACGTGATATATTTAAGCACGCCTGGCTGATCATCTGTAATCAGCAATAATCCAATCCGAGCGATCCAAGCTTACTATAAACAGACCATTTTTTCCCTACTGCTCTATCTTCGTTTTGGAAGAATCCCCCCTTCCACCCCATCTCCTCCTTTTTTCCTCCCTTTTCTAAGGGGGAGCTTTCGAGACCTACCTGATCTCGGATCCCCTTATATGCTTATTGACTGGGTGGGAGCCTTGGGCTCAAATATCTCCGAGCTCAGGGTTCTCTCCCGGGACAGCATGCCAAACCTGTTATAAACGCTAAGCATATCTAAGTGTGAACTCTTGAAATAGACTTTGCCATTCATTTAGTTGCTCAAGCGTAAAACGAGATGAAAAAACGTTTACACGTATGCACCCGCCAGGATTAGCAGGCTAGCGCAGAAGCTCCATTGAATATACTGGGGTAAAATAAATGTTCATATTTAAAAGACATGGAGGGGAAAAATGTAATTTAACGCAGTGCTTCTTGTACAATCTGAGAACCACTTTATATCGGATATCACTCAGCCAGCGAGGATCACTGATTTTTAAAGAAAACAGAACATAACTCGCTGATTTTGCATATTATTCGCTGGAAGCACTTGGTCCAGGTTACTGACAAATTAAAAGTCCTTCCACATACTTCCGCATATACTCTATTAGGTTAGGGTAATTAAGCAAGTCATTGTATAATGATGGTTTGTTCTGTAGACAATCTAAAAAATATAGCTAATAATATTGACCTTAAATGACTTTTTGACCTTGAAAACTGTTTTTATTCTAGCTGAAATAAAACAAATAAGACTTTCTGCAGAAGAAAAAATATTATAGGAAAACATAATTTGGGAAATATTTAAAAGGAAAACAAAAATCACAGGAGGGCTAATAATTTATTTTGACTTCAACTGTATGTGTGTATGTGTGTGTATATTGTATTATAACTCTCTTCAGGTCCGTATCCATACCGGAGTGTGCTCTTTGAGAAGCCCTGGTTTAGATTATTAGTGTAGGGTTATATTCAAATTATTACAGGAATGAAAACAAGGTTGTGAAGGATAGAAGTACATTGTACATTAAAATGCCTATTACACTGTTGATTAACATACTCAATGATCTTTATGGCAGGAAAAAATCAGTAGACAGAAACTCATTAAGCAGAAAATGGATGACATGGTCTAGGATTTTTATAGAGTGCTTGCTATTGTAAAGTCTATCCCTCATGGTTTCATTTCATATGTGTTAAATTAAATATTTTGTCAAAGCTGACTACAGTCTGTTACCTTACCTGCCGTTAATCTGTGCTTTCTCCATAATATTAGTTGACCGGTATGCCTTGGCAATAGTCTCTGGGGCTGGAGGAGACTGACTGACTGCTAGCATCTTGTACACGGCCTCAGATTCAGGCGTCTCAGCAAAGAAAGCTGGCATGCCATTGGCAAGCTTCAGGATGGTGGCTGGTCAAACAATCAACGAATCAATCAATGAATCAATCAAGGAACAAATGAATGAATGAATGAATCAATCAATCAATCAATTAGATCAATGGTCTTAAACTCATTTGCTGGAGGGCCGCAGCTCTGCATAGTTTAGCTTCAGCCACCTCCAATTCACACCTGCTTAACAGTCTCTACACTCTCAGAAATAAAGGTATGAGAGCTGTCACTAGGGTGGTACCTTTTCAGCAGGTACACATTTGTACCTAAAGGGTCTATATTATTACCTCAAGGGTACATATTGGTACCTAAAAAGTACAGAAGTGTTCCTCTTAAATTTTGTAAATTTAGTGTAATAAATTTCTCACTTGAAGGTAATGGTGCGCTTGTGATGTCATACACCTCTTCCCCGACATCTTTATCTTTCTTTTTCTTCTTCTCTTCTACTGGCCACAGTAGGGATAGTTCCTCCGGGTGGCGAATGTCTAAAGGAGAGAAAACCAATTAGTCATTAAAGGTATAGTTCACACAAAAAAATCAAGGTTTTGTCAACTTTTGCTCATCCTCTACTTATTCAAAACCTGTTTGAGTTTCTTTCATCTGCTGAACACAAAGAAGATATACAGAAGAATGTTGGAAAAAAACAGCCATTAACTTTCATAGTATTTTTGTTCCTACTTTGGAAGTTGCTTTTTTATTTATCTTGTTTTGTGTTCAACAGAAGAAAGAAATTCATATATGTTTCAAACGACTTGAGTGTGAGGAAAAGTTGAGGAAATTGCCTTATTTTACAACCATTGTAGTTGAACAGTTGAGTTTTACCTTTATTTGCATCCATCTTCTGGTCTGGCGGGAGCACTTTTAGCTTAGCTTAGCATAGATCATTGAATCGGATAAGACCATTAGCTTCTCACTCAAAAATGACTAAATAGTTTCAATAACTTTCCTATTTAAAGCCCTCCTTTTGCTGAAAATAACGGGGGTTGGTGGTGCTAGGGTGTCCTGGGTGAAAGTGAGGAGGAGTAACTCCTGGGGCCCCTAAAGTAAATGGGCCCTTACAATCATCCCAGCTTTCCCCCTCAAGTGGCACCCATGCTCCGACATGCTTTTATTTTAGTGTAATAATCTATCAAATTTGGTGCTATCTCAGCTGGTTGGCATTGATATCTGCCTAGTTTCATTGCACCTACTGCACAAAAGTTACTTTTTTAGCGAGATGCTAATGGTCTAATCCGATTCAATGATCTATGCTAAGCTAAGCTAAAAGTGCTCACTCCAGACAAATGGCCCGTTTCCACTGAGTGGAACGATACTGTGTGGTACGCTTTTATGGCCGTTTCCACTGTCTAAAAGCGTACCGAACCGAACCGAACCGTACTGTAACACTTTTTGGTCACCCTTTGTAAAGGGTACCAAGGGTACAGAAAGGCGGAGCTAGACGCGCAGCTGAACGCTATTGGTTTACAGAGATACGTCATTCACTCGCACAACAGGCCAGAATGAAAACAAAGGAACCACCATGTTTAATACACAGCCGAGAGACAATACACCGAAATAATATAAACAGCCATGGTCGACCCGAGCTCAAACAAACCTTGTCGTCATCTTGATGAACAGCCACAAAGCCAAGAAAAAGAAGAGCAGATTCTCCCCTGTGCCCCGTAGTTTTTTTACGAGTCCGTCTGAAGCTTTTGCTTTCTCATGAGCACGTCAATATTTGAAATAAAAAACTTCTTGAGCTGATGATAATAACGTGCGCTTGATTATTGACGTGCTTTTGAAACCCGATCCTTTCAGAAACAGACAAGCGCGAGACTGACGCGTGCCAAAACAAAGGAGAAGCCGGAAAAAACAAAGGAGCAAATTATGGTTTCAGCAAACATGAAGAAACTGCTTATCATCATCACCTTCTGGACTATTATGAACTCGGAATGACGAAATTACTCTCTAACAGAGGCTACATGTGCTGGTGAAGATTAAAGACACAGATGAGAGGTTTGCACTGACTGTGGGCTCTACTTCATGTGGTTTTTTTAACCTAAATAAGGCATAAATGTCTGCTGTGTGTAGTGTTTCTGTAATTGGTAACATATCGGAGACTGTAAGGGGCTGTATGTGTTCATATATGCTGCATTTATTTATTTATTTTATATAATCGTGGACAGTAGGCTGATTCGCATCATTGATCTGCAGTTATAATCAGATCATGTTCATAGAAAGGTTAGTAATGAACATTTATACACCAGTGTTTATGTGTATTATGAAGCCTCTGTTTTGTGAGATGTGCTTCTCATATGACATGTCGACGACCCGTACAGCTTTACTGTAGACATTTCCCGCGAGCAAGAATGACGTCGACTGAAACTTTCTGTCGTACACTACTCCCACCAAAAGAGTACCCTTTAGCAGTGGAAACGCAAGCCTGATAAAGGTGACCCGTATCGTACTGTACTACTCAGTGGAAACGGGCCAAAAGAAATCTGCTGAACTCAATTCAACTTTTTAACTATATGGGAATTGTAAAATAAGCCTATTTTCAACTATTTTCACAAATGTTGAAGTATCTCAGGATTTCCTGCTATGTTTTAAAAAGCAATCTATTATGCCTCTTTTTATAAGATGTAAAATAAGTCTCTGATGTCAAGTTTCAGCTCAAAATACCCCACAAATAATGTTTTTTAACTCTTTGAAACTGCCCCCTTTTAGACTTTGATACTATCTGTGTCATTTTGGTGACTGTCGCTTTAAATTCAAATGAGATTGTGCTCTTTTCAAAAGAGGGCGGAGTTAAAAATACCTTTGTGTCAGCATAATGGCAGATTCAAGACTAACGTCGTATGCTAAAAAGAAGGAGAGATAGTCCCTAATGGGCAGGGCTTTCCCTCTCTGATGACACGTACAAAGGGAGATTGTCAATCAAAATGTTTCTGCAGACTGTTTTATCAAGTGTAATCATAAAAAAATCTATTAATTTTGACCATTAGAGGCTGGTTATATTCACACATTGTTGCCACACAATTGTTTAAACCCCTTATAAAACTAATTTTTGCATAATCCCCTTTAAATAAAATCTACTAACATGCAATGAGGAAAATATGCTAAGCTCTGCAGACTCTATGTAAAAACATAAATCAATGTGTATTTTCCACACAGAAGATCTCAAAGCTACATGGGGTCTCAACACTTGACTCACTCAAGACTTTGCAAATGCCCATGACTGTGCGGAACACAGGGTTGGAGAAGCAGACCCTCATGCAGACGGTGATGGCGTTGGGCATTAGTAAGCGCAGGGGCTTGTGCTGGGGAGTAAGGTAGAGTCGGGCATCCGCATGAATTCCACATTTATCCAGCGTCCAGGACGGTTTCAGCAACCACTGCTGCTTCTGCTCCCACCACAGAGCATGATCCGACCAATCCTTCTTGATTTCTAGGGAATAGAATACAATTTAGTCAAACGCCGTTGTAATGTTATTTATTTATTTAAGTTTTAATGCCCTATCAGCACCATCGGCTATAATCATGGCAAAACATGTACTTAATATACAATACATTATCATATCAGTTTCTTAAACATACATTGTAAACATTTTTTTAAACAAACAAGAACACTCAAATATCAACAATATAGAAAAGAGTCATATACAATCTTTTAGTTTGATAAAAGATAAATATTCTAAAATTGTTCCACAAGGCACCTTCTCAAACATTTCACTTAAAATATTTCCCGAATAAAAACGCTCTCTAATATCATTTAAAAATACACATTCTATTAAAATATGTTTTATCGTCAAAATATTCTTCCACAAATCACAAATAGGTTTTTCTTCCCCTTTCAATAAATATGCGTGTGTAAGTCTTGAGTGTCCGATTCTACATCTCGTATGAACAACCTGGTCATGTCTACTTTCAAAATTGTAATTATTTCTTTCATTTACAAATGGACTCACTTCATACAATTTGTTATTTTTACACTCATCCCATTCCATTTGTCATTTCTCATTAATATACAGATTTAAAATAGGTTTTACATGAGACACAGGAATTTTGCATTCTGTTATTTCCAACTGTAAAGCTTCCTTAGCTGCTTTATCTGCGCGTTCATTACCAATGAGTCCCATATGACCAGGTATCCGTTGCCATGTGAAACAGATGTTAAAGCTATATACATTCATTCATTCATTTTCTTTTCAGCTTAGTCCTTTTATTAGGCCGTACTCACAGTATGCTATCCGAACCGTGCTCAGGCCCGTTTCCCGGATCGTTTGAGAAGTGTGAGCGCTCTGAATCGGGCTCAGGCACGGTTCGTTTGGCCGGCCCTGGCCCGGTTCACTTGGGCTCAGGCGCGGTACGCTATAGTGTGAGTGCCAAGCGCGCCTGAGCCCAAAACTGAGGACGCAACGTCACTTGCTGCGACGCACGAGCAGCACGATTTCGTGAAAATTTCCGAGCCACAAAGGCGATAGACCTGTTCAACATTATGCTGTGACTGGGTTGTGCACCACTGCTGAGCAAACGACTCAAAAAAAATCACCAACAAACTTAACAAAGCTGTGGACTCCATTGTGCTCAGCGTGCTCAGCGTAGCTCTTCCTGTTTATCTTGAGTACGTCGCACTATAATGACGTAAGCGGGCTTGGGTACGGATGCTTTAAACGCAGTGTGAGTGCGGGCCGTCGGGGGAGAGAGAGGAGGAGGCACAATCGTGCCCAGGCCCGTTTGGGCCTAGGCACAGTTCGGATAGCATAGTGTGAGTACGCCCTTAATCTGGGGTCGCCACAGTGGAATGAACCGCCCAGATGCTATACAGTTGCAAGCAAAATTAGCTTTTTCAAATTTTTCCCAAGTGAAGTTATTTCCCAAGTTTAACAGAGTAAGGACATTTTTACATTATTTACTTTTTTTCCATTAGAGAAAATCTTAATTCTTTCAAATAATTTTAAGGTCAATATTATTAGCCTTTTTATAACCGCGGACCGGTCCATGCTTGGCAGTTTTACATCAGACGGAATAGAGGGGAGCGGTGTTTCATAGGTTGCAGGTTGCTAAACGACCATCAGCTGTTTTCCCGCAGGACGACATGCTGACAAAACATACAAGTTTTATTTATGGAGAAAATGACAAAGCACTGCAGTGTTTGGGCGTTCTGTGTTTGTCTGAAGTAATTAGTCTTACTGAAATGTGTATACTCCATACAAGCTGAAGCTGATCGGTCAATACTTGTCATGTGACTTGCGGGATTCATTCAACTGGGTGGGTCTGGTCTGGAAGGCGCGAGCGCGTCACGCTGCATGTGCGCACAAGCCAGGCACCTCCATGGGAAACAACAAACTTGTGGTAACTCTAGAAAAGACTCGATATGCGAACGGCCCCTAAAAGGCTGCCATTATTTGGGATTATTAACTTTGGGATTATTACATTATTTTGTAAGCGATGATGTGTTCGCAAACAGAAGAGCAAAACCAAAAACCACCCAGCTGGATGATACAAAGTCCAGACAGCCAATAAAAAGCGACACACAGCATCACGCTCTCTCATTCACACACACACACACACATAGACAGCACCAAGCAAGCAAAACACAGTATCACACTCTCTCTCTCTCATTCACACACATACACACACACATAGAGCTTAGCATAACTTCACAGTGATAAAACCGAAATTCTTCTTGTTGGCACCAAATCTACACTTTCTAAATCTGACTCCATCTCCCTTACTATTGATGGCACTTGAGTCTCCCCCTCTCCTCAGGTTAAGAGTCTGGGTGTCATCCTCGACGGCTCACTCTCTTTCCAGTCTCACATTAATAATATAACCAAGTCTGCATTTTTTCATCTCTGTAATATAAACCGTCTCCGCTCTTCTCTCGCCGCTCACTCCACCTCTATCCTCGTACACAGCCTCGTCACTTCTCGCATTGACTACTGCAATTGTCTCCTTTATGGTCTCCCACAGAAATCCCTCCACAAGCTACAACTGGTCCAGAACTCAACTCATCACAAAAAACTCCTTCTTTTCACCACATCACACCCATTTTACAAGATCTGCACTGGCTCCCAATCAAACCCAGAGTCGAATATAAAATCCTCCTGCATACATTCAAGGCCATCCATAATCTTGCACCTCCTTACCTGTCTGATCTTCTTCATATCACCTCCCGCTCCCTTAGATCCTCCTCCTCCATTCACCTCTCTGTTCCCTCTGCCCGTCTCAGCACAATGGGGAGCAGAGCTTTCAGTCGCTCTGCTCCCAAACTCTGGAATTCTCTTCCTCCTGACATACGCAGCATCGACTCTCTCCCTCTGTTTAAATCCAGACTCAAAACGCATCTTTTCAAAATAACTTATTCTTTATAACTGCTTACTACACTCTGTGGCGCCACGGTGGCCTAGTGGGTAGCACGTTCGCCTCACAGCAAGAAGGTCGCTGGTTCGATCCCTGGCTGGGCCAGTTGGCATTTCTGTGTGGAGTTTGCATGTTCTCCCCGTGGTTGCGTGGGTTTCCTCCGGGTGCTCCGGTTTCCCCCACAGTCCAAAGACATGCGGTACAGGTGAATTGGGTAAGCTAAATTGTCCGTAGTGTATGTGTGTGAATGACAATGTATGGATGTGTTTCCCAGAGATGGGTTGTGGCTGGAAGGGCATCCGCTGCGTAAAACAAATGCTGGATAAGTTGGCGGTTCATTCCGCTGTGGCGACCCCGGATTAATAAAGGGACTAAGCCGAAAAGAAAATGAATGAATGAACTACACTCTGTTTCATATCATGCCTGTTTCATGTCTTTGTGTTTTATATATATACCTTTTCTGTATTTTTATACATACTTTTTTTAATTGTTTATATGATGTTGTACAGTGACCTTGGGTTTCTTGAAAGGCGCTTTAAATAAAATGTATTATTATAATTATTGTTATAGACAGCACCAAACAAGCGACACACAGCATCACAGCATCTCATTTACACATATACACACACATATACACAGCATCCAGACGGATGCGCGCATGCCCGCTCGCTCGGGAGTGATATTGTTAGACAGCCCGCTCCCGTTCAAATTACACCAGAGTTACCTACCGCTCCCGCGCTTTATTTGGAAATGTATTCCCGCGCTGCAAGAAATCTGGTCGGCTCCCGCGGTACAACCGTGGGAATGCAGACCTCTGCTGTAGGTTTCCACCGGGTGCTCCGGTTTCCCCCACAGTCCAAAGACATGGAGTATAAGTGAGTTGGGTAAACAAAATTGAGATTGTATGGTGTTTCCCAATACTGGGTTGCAGCCGAAGGAAAATGAATGACTGAATGAAATTAGTTATTAAAACTATTTTGTAAAATGTGTACAAACAATCTTAGTCTCTGTTAAACAGGAAAATATCTGAAAAAGAATTGAATTTCACAGAAGAATGTTTAGACTCGGCGACACAGTGGCGCAGTAGGTAGTGCTGTCGCCTCACAGCAAGAAGGTTGCTGGTTCGAGCCTCGGCTGGGTCAGTTGGCATTTCTGTGTGGGTTTCCTCCGGGTGCTCCGGTTTCCCCCACAGTCCAAAGATATGCGGTACAGGTGAATTGGGTAAGCTAAATTGTCCTTAGTGTATGAGTGTGAATGAGAATGTATGGATGTTTCCCAGAGAGGGGTTGTAGCTGGAAGGGCATCCGCTGCGTAAAACATATTCTGGATAAGTTGGCGGTTCATTCCGCTGTGGCGACCCCAGATTAATAAAGGGACTAATCCGAAAAGAAAATGAATGAATGAATGAATGTTTAGACTGTTTTTTTTTTTTTAATAATATAATGAACATCAGTGGATCCATATAACACCAACTTCATTGTATGTAGAAAAAAAAATGGAGAAAATGACACTTTTAAAAAAAAAATGCATAAAATTCTGACACAGCATGGTGAGAAAATAGCAAATGATGAATTTTGGGAGGGCTATTCCTTTTAAAAATGACACATTTGAATGATCTTCTCACATTTTGTGTACTACATTACACTTATAACATTATAATTATATTTAGTAAAATGTTAGTGTGAAAAAGTGATAGAGCAGGGACTTCAAATCAGCCATTAGAAACTCACGTGACTTTTCCACAACTTTGAGGATGACTCCGCCGATGTGTAAATCTGAAGTGACACTGATTTTAAGAGCAGGAGCCTGCGGTCCCAGTTCCTCTACCGTGATGGACAGGTCCCACGCTGCCATTCTGATACGCAGAAAGAGATGCCATTAGATGTCCGGCTTCCACAATCTCACCCATTTCCCCTTTATATAGTTTGTATTTAATGCACTTAGCATGCTTAGTTTGCAGTTTTAATTTTAATTTAGGATTTAGTGAAATTACTTTGCGTAAAAAAAAGCTTCTTCTTCCTTTTTTATTTTACTTTCCCAGCACTCACATTCTTTCAAATTAGTCTGATGGTTATAGTTCATATATACACAGTTGAAGTCAAAATTATTAAAACCCCCCTGAATTATTAGCCCACCTGTTTATTTTCTTCTGTTTAACAGAGAGATTTTGTTGAACACAATTCTGAACATAATAGTTTTAATAACTCATTTCTAATAACTGATTTATTTTATCTTTGCCATGATGACAATAAATAATCTATTACTAGATATTTGTCATGACACTTCTATACAGCTTAAAGTGACATTTAAAGGCTCAACTAGGTTAAATAGGTTAACCAGGCAGGTTAGGGTAATTAGGCAAGTTATTGTATAATGATGGTTTGTTCTGTAGACAATTGAAAAAATATATTGCTTAAGGGGGCTATTAAAATTGACCTTTAAATGGTTTTTAAAACATTAAAAACTGCTTTTATTCTGGACGAAATAAAACAAACAAGACTTTCTCCAGAAGAAAAAATATTATCAGACATACTGTGAACATTTCCTTGCTCTGTTAAACATCATTTGCGAAATATTTAAAAAAGAAGAAAAAATGAAAGGGGGGGGGCTAATAATTCTGACTTCAACTGTGTAATTCACTGAGAAATTGATAAAAATATTCATTTTCAAAATGGGGTGTACTCAATTATGCTGAGCACTGTATATACTGCATATATACTCTATATATACTGTATACAGAATATAGACAATGTATTTTGGTGCATTTAAACAAAACAGATTTATTAAGCAGATATATTTATTAAAATAATATTTTAGTCACCAAACATCTTTAGAAATTGAAAGAGAATACAATTAAATTCAAGCAAAATATTGCAAAAACTTACAACCTACAAAATTTAATCTAAATTTGTAAAATTTTTTGCTTCTCTTGATTTTTCCTTTTTTTTTATTTGTATTTAATATTTTTCTATAACATATATATTTGGGTGTACTAGTTTTTGGATCATTATCGTAAGTTATTCTGTTAGATTACCTCCAGATTTGTCTTCAGTACTGACTAATCTAATGTATATGCACAATATAATATTGTAAAGCTTCCTATTAAAAATATGAATTTAAAAGCTAGATTTATGTAGGGTGTACTTATATATGCTGAGCACTGTATATAAACACACAACCTTATATTATAGAAAATTACACTTTTTAATAAATGACAGGTTGTTTAAGCCCAATTCTGGGTCAAATATGTACAAACACAACAGTTAGGATGAAAAATATAAATCACATTTATTTTAAATAATGACCCCAATGTTGGGTTTACGCATACTTAATCTAACTTTGGATAAGCATTTTTAGAGTGTACATACATTTCTAAAGTAATAAATAATAAGAAACTGGTAATAAACCAAAAATAAAACAATAAAACTGCAGTGTACTATACAGTGCTCGGCATAATTGAGTACAGCCCATTTTGAAAATGAATATTTGAATCCATTTCTCAGTGAATTTAGGTGATGTATTTTGGTGCGTTTAAACAAAACAGATTTATTAAACAGATATATTTAATAAAATAATATTTTAGTCACCAAACGAAATTTAGAAAAACACCATATTTAGAAATAGAAGGATAATACAATTAAATTCAAGCAAAATATTGCAAAAAAAAAAATACTACCTACAAAATTTTTTCAATTTTGCTTCTCTTGATTTTTCCTCTTTTTTGAATTTGTGTTTAATATTTTTCTATAATATATAAATTTGGCTGTGCTAGTGTTTGGATCATTATCGTTAGTTATTCTGTTAGATTAGCTCCAGATTTGGCTTCAGTACTGACTAATCTAATGTATATGCACAAATTTAATATTGTATAGCTTCGTATTAAAAATATCCATTTAAAAGATTTATGAGGGGTGTACGTATATATGCTGAGCATTGTACTTGTGATCAGTGAACTTTGCCTTTTACTAAACGTACGCACACAAGAAACACATAGATAAAAATGAATCAAACCTTTGTTTACAGCAGAGTGCACCTAGTATGTTGTACATTTACATGACTTAATAATAATGACACAGTTAATAAATCCAAAAGCGAGCATGTCTACAGTATGCAGACTAGGCCCGAAGGCCCATGCATGCGAACCCTCTCTTCATATTCATAACCACACAGCTGTCAGACAAAACATCCCACCCTTCCTTTCTGTTCTATTTCATTTCTTCAGTTTCTTACCTCGTACGTTTGTGGTTCCAAAATTGTTAATCGATATACGGGCTACGCCCTTGGTCTCTGGCTCTTTCTTTCTCTCTTTCTCTCTCTCTCTCAAGGACATGTGCTGTCACTTCCTCCCTCTCTTTCTGTCGTTCTCTGCTGAGGTTTACCCTGTCTGAGCGCGTCAACAGCTCTCTTTCTCTACTTCTCCTTTTCAGACTGATTTCTTAAGGGTTCAGCTGACCATAAACAGGTTTCTCTTCCTCTTCCTGCGACGGAGACTGAAGATGCTCTTCTAAAGTGAAACAAAGCATTATTTGTGTGTGTTTTTTTGGATGTGTCAATATTAATATTAACTTTTATTAACTATTACTCATTCATAGGCATCAGTGGCATCTTGAAGACGTCTTCTTCCTCAATACGGTTAAATATAAATACATTTGACATACATTTTCATAAATCTCCCCGTGTTGGTGTTTCCCCACAGTCCAAACATGCGCTATAGGTGAATTGATGAACTAAATTTGCCGTAGTGTATGAGTGTGTGTGTGTGAATGAGTATGTATGGGTGTTTCCCAGTACTGGGTTGCAGTTGGAAGGGCATCCACTGCGTAAAACATACAGTATGCAGAATAAGTTGGCAGTTCATTCCGCTGTGGCAACCTCTGATGAATAAAGGGACTAAGCCGATTGAAAATGATTGAATAAACAGTGCAAGCATAGTGCTCCCTACCTATAGAGATCAAATGACTGTCCATAGTTAATAAACATTTTACGCAATCACGTCTGTAGGTATTAGAAAAAGTAAGCAATACCGTAAGCAAGAGCATTGTTTACAGTAGCCTTACAGAATGTGAAGTAACATTAGGAAACACCTCATTCTGTGTGGTTTATGAGCCGTTTTCCTGATTGGGACCAAACAAATATCACCAGAAGATTAAAATTTACAGGTAGGCTATTAAGATACTCCCCACAACGTAAGAGATACAAGGTATTCACACACACACACACACACACACACACACACACACACACACACACAC
>CAIGQQ010033701.1:2451986-2469469 GCA_903798035.1 Danio albolineatus
TCCCCTTTCACTTATTCTCTAACGTTTTCTCCATCCTTTCGCTTTCTTTCATCCCCTTTCACTTATTCTCTAATGCTTTCTCCTTACTTTCGCTTTCATCGTCTTTCACTTATTCTCTAACGCTTTCTCCATTCTTTCGCTTTCACTTTCATCCTCTTTTACTTTCTCTTTTTCATTTATTAATTGCTTCCATTCGATCGCTTTCTTTTTTCATTCCCTTTACTTTCTCTTTCATCCTGTTTTGCTTTTTCATTTGCTTTCACTTTCATTCTCTTTCCATATGTCTGTCTTTCAAGTGTTGTAATTTAGGTAACGCTTTATTTCGATGGATTTGAGTATTAGTAGACTGTCTACATAATATCTGTTGATACTGACATTCAACTGACAATAAGAAACCTTGCAAGTGCATGTCAACTTACACTAACCCTACCCCTAACCCCAACCTTAAGCCCTATCCCTCAACCCTAACCCCAATCTAACAGTCCACTATAATCTAATGAGAATTAGTTGCAATGAAACTTAAATTCAACAAATGGACCATCAAAATAAAGTGTAACCGTAATTAGTTTTCCTTCTGTTTTGGGATGTGGTGATGGGATGGAAATTGGGGTGTAATATGTTTGCTGTGCTTGCATGATTGTTATTTATAGGGCCCTATCATACACCCCCACGTAATAAGCCGTGGCGTGTTGCTATTTTCAGACCAGTGCAACAGTATTTTTCCCACTTTGCGCCACGTTGTTTGCATAGCAAATCCTTTTGCGCCACTTTGTGGACTCATGGGTGTGCCGGTCTAGAAAAAGAGGCGTGTTAAGTCATATTGTTGCCATGTTGCTATTTTGAGGAACTAACGGACTGTGCAATAGACCAGTTGAAAGCAGGTCTTAAGCCCAGCGCAGAGCGTGTTAGTTGTGCGCCTTAAAGGCCAACACATTACTGAACACATACAGGATGTACAGCAATATACAAATATCTTTGACTCTTAAAGGTAATGGGAGATGAGACTCTGATTGGTTTATGCTCATAACACACCCAGAAGTCATAAAGAGAATAAGATCAACCCTTCTTGCGCCGCAGCACAAAACATATTATTCCTTCCTTAAAATAGCCAAAGTGGATTCGGACGTGCCCTTAATGCTTTTGCCCCATTCGCTTTAGATCATTAAAATAGAGCCCATAGCCCATAGTGTATTATCTGTGGTAATATGAAAACAGAAAAACATATAGAAATATATTTAACATCACTTACTGAAAGTAGAGTCCAGGTTGATGCATTCCTCACAATCCTGATAAACAGACCAAACATTAAGGGTTAACAAGACAGAAAGGTAAATAAATCAGCTAACTACTCAACAGACCAATCTACTATCTATATCTGAGGTTCACAAACTCAATCCTGGAGGGCCGGTGTCCTGCAGATTTTAGCTCCACCTCGCTTCAACACACCTGCAAGGATGTTTCTAGAAAGCCTAGTAAGAGCTCGATTAGCTTACCCAGGTCTGTCTAATTGGTGTTAAAGCTAAAATCTGCAGGACATCGGACCTCCAAGGTTGAGTTTGAGAACCCCTAATCTAGATGTACAGGTAAAAGGCAAGATTTTCAGCCCTCCAGTGAAATTTATATTCTTGATGGAAATTTTCACAGTATTTCCTATATTTCTTTTCTTCTGGAGAATGTCTCATTTCTTTAAGTTTGGCAGGGATAAAAGCAGTTTTTACTTAAAAAAACAAAAACTAATTTTAAAAAGTTAATTTTATTAGCGCCCTTAAGCAATATAGACTTTTCAGTAGGCTACAAAACAAATCACTGTTACAAATAACTTGCCTAGTTAACCCATCAACCTTAAGCCTTTAAATGTCACTCTAAGCTGAATACTAGTATCTTGCAAAATATCTAGTAATATATTATGTCCTGTCATCATGACAAAGACTAGTTATTAGAACCTATTGAAATAATGTATTTAAAAAATAAACTTCTCTACATTAAATAGCACTTAGAAAATATATATTTGAATTAACATTTCACGGGAGGGCTATCAAATCTAATTTCATCCATGTCGGGATTCATACACATTTGTACTACTAAAATTCAGACTTTTCCATGACTTTCAAGTAAATTTTCATGACCTAATGTTTCCTGTAATGTCTGTGTACATGGTAAATAATAAGAAAAACAATGCATGTTCAAAGTTATTACAGCATATCATAAAACATGCAACATTTAGTTTAAATTAGTCTTTATATCTGTGTAAAATGTATTTAGACAATGTTCAAACAGCACTAATAATGTGAGAGCATGTGTTTGACCATGGACAGAAAAGTAGTAAAGACAACTAACCTATATTTAAGTATACAGAAATTCCTAAACTAATTTCCATGACTTTTCTAAAACTTTGTGGGTTTTTCAGTTTTTCCAACACTTTTCCAGGTCTGGAAAATTCCATGTCAAAATTTCATGACTTTTCCAGGATTTTCATGACCGTATAGACCCTGATGTGTGTGTGATTGTACCTTGAGGGCCAGCTGGAACTCCAGTAGTTTGGTGTAGCAGGCGGCTCTGTTGCTGAAGAGTTTTGCATCGTAAGGATTTCTCTTGATGGCCTCTGAGTAATGTTTCATGGCCAGAGGATAATCACCTGTACAAGAGACACCAACAGAATGGTTTATCACAATGTAGCCATTTCAAATCATATTAAACTGGAACGTCCTGTGGGATGTTATACTGGGTTATACTGATGTGTGGATTTGATTGATATACACACCCTTCTGGAAGGCATCATTGCCCTTGTTCTTTTCTTCCAGGGCCAAATCTGGATTGATATAGGCCATCTTCTCTTGTTCCTTCAAAATCTTCTCCGCCTGCAAGCAAACACAAATAAGTTATGATAAAAACCCAAGATACAACCTCTAGAGTGAACAGAGCTAAGAAATGGAATATAAATAAAATAAAAAGTATAAATATATTGTTTGTTGGAAATTCGCACACGTATACTAAAACAGTTCATCCCCCACCCTTTAATAACAGTTTGAGAACATAGTGAGATATATTAATTCTGAGTTTAAGGCCCTTACTTGGACTCTAATTTTGTTCCCAATACTATTATAAATGAGCAGGGATGTAACTTATACTGCAGGGGGGGACTAACAAAATTCTGTTTTGTTAAGGCTGGCTCACACTGTGTGATTTAAAAAAAATAAAAATAAAATAAAATAAAATAAAATACACCCTTGTAAACAAGCATTTGTTTGCTGTATCTTTACAGTATTATGGCCCGTTTCCACTGAGTGGTACGGTAGGTACAGTTTGGTAAGCTTTAATGGCCGTTTCCACTTCCGTACCGTACCACTTTTTGTGTACCTTTTGCAAAGGGTACCTAGTACGAGAAAAAGGTCCCAAAAGGCAGAGCTAGAGACACAGCTGAATGTTATTGGTTAAGAGAGATACGCCACTAGCTCATGGACAAGCAGGACAATGAAAATAAAGGAACCGCCAATTTTAAAAACACAGCCGAGACATTACACAGTTATAATATATACATATCATAACAAGCCATGGTCGACCTGAGCTCAAACAAACCTTGTCGTGGTCTTGATGAACAGCTACAAAGATCAAAATCTGCTGGGTCCTGTTGTCGTTTTATGATTCAGTCTAAAAGCACGAGCGCTTTCACTTTCTCAAGAGAGCTCTCGCTGCGCGTCTACAACTTGTTTATAAAAAATACATAACTTAGGTTTATAAAAATAATGAACTTGATAAAATAAATGTTCCTGAGATGATGATAATAACAACAACATGCACAGGACTATTGAAGTGCTTCTGGCATCCGATCCTTTCAGAAACAGACAAACGCAAGAGTGACGCATGGAAAAAAACTGCCATGTTTAACTATTATCGTCGCCTTATGGACTATTATGAACTCGGGAATGATGGAATTACTCTCTAAGAGGTCACGTGCTGGGGAAAAGTAAAGATACAGACGAGAGGTTTGCACTGACTGGGCTATACGTTGTGTGTTGTTTTTGAAACCAAATAAGGACTAAATGTATGCTGTGTGTAGTTTTTCTGTAATTGGTAACAAATCGGAAACTTTAAGGGGCTGTATGCGTTAATATCCGTTGCATTTACTTATTTGATTGCAGACGTTACATTAGGTCATCTCGCACTATCATTGATCTGCAGTTATAATCATGGTCATAGAAAGGTTAGTAATGAACATTTATACACTTATGTGTGTAAAGCATCTTTTTTGTGAGAAGTGCTTCTCATATGATATGTGAACGACCCCTACAGCTTTACTTTGACATTTCCTCGAGCAAGAATGACATCGACTAAACTTTGTTGTACACCATACCATCGGTACCATTTTGGCAGTGGAAACGCAAGCCTGATAAAAGTGACCCGTACTGTACTACTCAGTGGAAATGGGCCATTACACTTGCAATACAATGCTAATAATTACAAAATCAAATAAAAGTATAAGTGGTGCTTCTGCAAAAATGAGAATGACCTCTTGGCACTTCTTGAGGACATCAGGTGTGCGATGCTCCGTCAGACTCTTATTAAAGAACTGGACGGCCTCTTTGTATTTCTCCTGCTTAAAGTACGAGTTGCCGATCCTGGCGTATGCCCTGCAGAAATACATCAAGAGATACATTCGCATACAAGGCACATACTTGAAAGCAAACCAAAGGCAGATAAAGTCAAATGTTTACATTTTAAATTGGAAATAAACTTAGGCATTAAACCATAACCATCAGGTAGAGAAAACAAACCTACTTGGCAATCTGTCTGTAATCTTCCCGGTTCTCTCTGCCCACGTCAATGGCCTTCTCACAAAGCTCTCTGCACTTATCGAAATCCCCCTTTTCAAAATACACAGCTGGTAGACAAAAAAAAAAAAAAGAAAGAAAGAAAGATACAATTAACAAAGTATTTACTAATAGGAAATTGTGCAATATTTAAAAATTGATCAAATTGAAAGATCTCATATGATTTTTTAATCAGTGTTTGTATGTTTTTGGTACAACAATTGAGTATTAAAATGTACTTGAAACTAAAATTGATAATGTTTAATTAGCTAGCTTTGTTACTCTTAAAGTGAGCAATCCGTGCAAGTTAAACCAATGAAAAAGTTGTTGTGGTAATCTTCAATTAAAATCTGCTCATTTACTTCCACGTTAGGAGAGAGGGTTCTTCTGTTGACGTCAACCTGAGGGTTTCTATAGCAACTGCTGCATATTAAAACAAGCCCTTACCATCTTGCTACGAGCGAATGATTTGGAATGTAAATGTCTCAGCAACTTCCGGTTCATGCAGACTTTAAGAAACAGTTGTGATTGCTAACTATATATTGATTACTTAGTAAAATTGTTGCAACAACTAAAGCCATATTGTGCCATGTTAATTTGGCATTAAAACATAAATAAGTATCCACTTATAATGGGGGTGGATTCGTGAGAGCAGTTCAGGTGGTTTCTTTTTATAATAGACTTTAAATTAAACACCAATCACACAGAAATCAAAATATGTGGAAAAGCAAAGATCAAAAAAACTAAAACAAACAAACAATTTGCTTTATGCTTCACGCTACTGTTTTCATGCAAGTAAATATTAGGTGCATGATTAAAATGGATGAAAAACTATAATAAAACAAATGCAAAAAACAAGTAAACAAATGAAAACTTAAATTGAAAAAGTGCTTGATAAATATTATTGCAGGAACTATATTAATTCATTTCAAAGTCTGATTTAAAAACTTTAATGTGCACGCTTTAAAAAAAAATAAAAATAAATCGTGCTCCTGATACGACTCTTAGCAAATTTTGAGTTTTAGTGACAACCTATGCAAAAAGGTGGTTTTAATAAAGTTTGAGTAACACTTCGTCACAATTAACAATTCACACTATTAACTACTAGCTTATTACCTGCCTATTATTAAAATATTAAGTGTTCATTATTAATTATAAAAGTATGACCTTACTCTATATCCCTGATCCATCCCAACCATTACCTAAATAACAATTAAAGAGCCCCATTTATGGGTTTTTGAAAACGAGCTTCTATGCAGTGTGTAACACAGCACTAAGTGAACGAAAACATCCAGCAGAGGTTTAAATCAGATGTGCACTCGTTTAAAACTATTGATTCTTTAGCAAAATAGTCGACTCTGAGTCGAATGAATGAATTGAGTTGGGTTCGGATCTTTTGTTTGAGCGCATCGACACGGTACATTACTAAATACGTAGTTCTGAAAATGTGAACGCGCTTTGCCTTCAGACACTAGCGGAAGTGCGGGGGATCACAGGGCTGATCATGACACGAAGATGGCGATCACTGACAGATAGAGATTTGGCTGCGGGGAATAAAGGATTAAAGTTCATTTTTCACCACAGTACAGCCAACCTAGTGCTGTGTTTGTTCCTGTCATTTTTCTGCAACGCGGGATTCGCTGGCCGTTTGCTATTGAAGGAGCAGCAGAGACTATGGGACTTTGTCAGTAACTGTTACAGTTCACATGAACCACTTTCTTCTTTCTCCGGATCCTAACATGCAAGTGTGATTAAAATTGCTGCCTTTTTTACTGTAGTTTGCAAAATATGCATTTAATTGTGTGTTATAAGTTGTAATCACACCGCACGGCTTGTAATCACAAATCTATTATAGATCAGTGCCAGTACTGTATCTCTCAGGTTAAATCTGTATGAGGCTGTTCACAAATTGTGACCAAAACCATGTTAAAAATGTGACGCATGCTTCTTCCTTTACTGATTTAAATGCGTTTCTGAACTCGTGATCCTCTGCCATTTGCTATGGCCACCATCATCAGTTCCTCACGCGTACAATGTTCAAAACAGTTCAACTTTTGCCACTGTGTGGATTAATACTGAATGTGTGTGGTTATTACTTAGGGTTAGGGTTAAGAATAGTGATATACTAGTGTTTAACTGCATTGCTTTATTGCATTCCTGCATCGGGCTCTCACATACTTTCTGTAACTTCATACTGTAGCCTTAGTGGGCATTGACAAATGAGTCGCTGAACGAATCATATGGGAGTCGCTGGAATAATTAGGTAAAAATAAATGCATATAAGACAATTTTTTTTGACCCTGCATGAGTATCAGCATGTTGTTGGACCTCCCCAAAACCAAAATATGACCTTTTTTAATGCAAAATACAGGCTCTTTAATAATCAGCTAACTAATAGTTTGAACTGATGGTCTTAACTAATTGTTTGTTAATAGCATGAATTGTACATTATGCAAGTGTGACCAAAGTGTGTACTATATTAGATGAAGAGTTGACTTCTAAAGCTGGAATTTTACTTTCGCCTGGCGCCGCATCGTGCGCCTCCGCTGAGTGCGTGCGCACCTCGCGAAACGGACGAGGCTTTTATACTCGCTGCGTTCGCCGTTGTGATATTCTTTAAAACGACAGGGGGGCGGTCAAATGAAACTGGCCGTAAAGTCAGACAGATAAACAAAGTAGAAAGTTTCAGGAACTACGTCATATCATTAAAATTATTGATGTTTATTAAACTAGTTATTTTTATAAATTATTTTAATGATTATAAAGATTTTTGTAACCATTCAAGATTTTTTAATCAAACTTTGATGCATCACTTGCTTTTGTTCATATCTCGGAATGATTTACCTATTAAAGTGTATTTAAATATTAATGACAACAGAACATGGGTGCCTCAACAAATATATTTTTTTTTATTATGGCAAGAATAAAAGTAAAAAGTACACTTACTAAATAATACAGATGTTTTTTTGTTTTTTTTATTTAGTCCGCTGCGCAATTCACACACTACTGTCTGGTTAGTTTCTGTCCTCTTCTCATGCTAAAAAGGCAATAATAATCCAACATTCCTGACCATTATCACTATAAAGCCTAGAAAAAACAGCATCATGTTGTAAACCCATTGGTTCAAATATTTCTGTCTAGTTACCAAATAAATAATTAGTTACTTTATTATAGTTTTGTTACTATTAAATTGTTTTGAATTCAATTGTAATATATACATCAGTGTTAAACCTATGACTGGTGGAAAAACATATTCAGTAATTGTGTACATGTGTCTCCATTGGCCTCTTTTGGCTTTAATAAATTCATCCCTCAGGTTTTTCCAAACCTTTTAATTAAAACTTTCCTCCTTTCCCCACTGCTGTTGCAATTTCTAGCCAAGAATTATTGATCATCTGGTTATCTCTAAGATCACTGATCATAAAGATATCTTTACATTCGTACCTGTTTCAGACAAAATCTCTTCAAAGTGATTCATATACAACTCAACTCAGACGCGGCACCAGGCGCGCTGTTTGCTCGAGTCTCAAATCCCATGCGCACCGCCAGCTGAAATCATGTCGCGCGCACCCAAAGCGAACATCCGGAAACTCCACGATGACGTCATATTTGCCGCGCACACTCAAGCGAACTAGCAGACGCGTAGAGTATAAACTAGGCTTAATGGAAACTCTGAGAACCACTCTCTTCAACCACAGCATAATCCGTTATTTTGTTTGGGCTTTTTTATTTTAGTTTTGAGTTCAGACTTAACTTAAATGAGAATCTGACCAAAACAAAGCATACAGTTACACTTGAACCTCCATCCGATGAGCAAAAGTGCATCCATCAGCACTTACACTACAGCTCTAATGCATGCATAAATCTTACCTGCTTGGTTTGACAGATAGGTCATGTTGGTGGGATCATGCTTTATAGCTTCTTCATAATGCTTCAGTGCAGTAGCAAAATCTTTCTTCTTGTACGCTGCGTTTCCCAGCTCCTTCTCCTTCAAGGCCTGGAGAAACAGTCAGACATGCTTTAATCAGACCATTTCAGTCAGGACACAATCAAATGCAGTGTTTCTGCAGCATGGCATGATTTGGCTTGCCAACCCTTATTTATACTGTAGTTTAGCACTGCCTCAAAGTGGGTGGGATTATCCACCTTTTTCTGCATGTGACTACAACGCCTTTAACCCTTGTGTGCTGTTGGGGATGTTTTCATCCACTCTGGTGTGATTTTGAGCCTTAATTTGGAATTCTAAGTAATTTATTAAAATCTTAAAGGTTCAAGACACCCTGTAGTACTTTTTTTTTTTAAATTTTATAATATTTGTGTGTTGAGCATCAGTTAAGACAACGTTAGCACCTGTCAGCTTTAATTGTGGGGAAAACTGGATAATTTTGATCTTCCGGGTTTAAAAATTATATTTGGGGCGGGATCAAAAAACAAAAACAAAACGCGTGACAGCGCAAACCTGCTACTCGCCAGTTTCTCATTATTATTCATAGTGGAGTTTTCAGGCAAAGCAGACCAACCAAGCTGTGAGACCAATAACTAGGGGAGACTGCATTCACAAACAGCACAGGTTGCGTTTGTTTCCATGATCCACAGGGTTTGTTGCATGTTTTTCCCTGCGATGCTGTCAGGGCCGATACAGCAAAGCTGTTGGTTTGCAGCAAGCATTTTTTGTTGAGAAAGCTAAACGAGAATTGGAGAATGGTGGACTTTGTCTTTTATCAGTTGAGTTCGTTACCATTCAGACACATCACCTATATCCGAACTGCTGTGTTTGCCCATGTTTAAAATCCTCCAAATCACTGGCAGGGATAATGGTTGAAAAAGACAGAACAAGAGACCTGCTGCACAGAGTCTGCATTCAGACCCGGGGTTTGAGGAGGAGAGAAGTCCTCCTCATTTATAGTGTTTATATAAACACGATTATTTTTATAAGGATATTTGATGAACAAATTGTGGTTATGTGTATATGAAATATGATTAAATAATAAGTAATTTAATGTCATGCTACATTTTTCTTTATATTTTATTTTTTTGCATTTTAAATTTGTAAACTATAAAATCATGGGTCTCCTCACAGTTTGTGAGCCGACTGACAACAGTTGTTCGCTCCCCTTTTTCCCTTGCTCTGCCGGCCAAGCCCACTTCTCCGAGCATTTTTTATATATTTTTATTTATTTATTTGTTTTTTTACAAATGTGTGAGGTAGACTTGGGGGTGGGGGGGTGTCATGGCCCTTTATCTCTGAGAATATATATTTTAAAAAAAGCCATTTTGCCCTATACCCTAGTAGAGGTCCTATCGAACAATTGTGACAGTCCTATCATCTTACATTTTACTATGAGATGGCTCAAAAGCAAAAACAAAAAAATAGAAATTGCACACTTTGAAAACCTCTCAAAAGTGAGCTAGACCAAGTTGTACCATGCAACAAAAACCAAACCATATGTAAACCATATTGCACCAAACCATATGTGCTTTGGCAGCAGTACCATTCGCTTGTTCTCTGGCAGGTCTTCCTCTTTAGGAGGGGGAGGAGCGGTCTCTTTGGGTTTAGGGGGAGGCGGTGGGGTCGGCTCCTCTTCTTCATCCATGCCAGAAAGATCCAGCCCCAGGAGCACAGAGAGAGTGGTCATCACACGAGGATCCTGCAGCTTCCTATAAAAAATCAAAACCAACAATGCCGATGACTAGAAGTTAAGACAAAAGGTCTTACGATACACAAGGAATGCTGCTCCCATTTATAGGACACATTGTTTTCTGCATTCTCAAGTAACAGAATAGTATAATATTTCCAATATATGCGGTTCAAGAGAACACTCTGTGGGATAATACATCCCATAATGGACTGCGCTCTACTTGACCTTCAATTGTAGACTAAATTAAGCCATTTAAGATCTTGTCTCATTTAACTGGAATGTTAAAATGCATTTGACCAAAAAAATTTTATACCTGAGGGGAAAAAAAGCAAACAACACTACTCTTAATAACCTAGGTGTAACATTTTATTTGCAACATTAGATGTATAACTGTACTTTATTTTACTGTGCTAACTTTACACATGTGCTTGTTTTAACATTCATTGATATAAACATTGCAGAAAGTTCAAAAGTCATGCTAGAATAACTCAGCATAACGTGGAGAGACTACAGTTTTTAGGATTGGTGTTAGATTATGTGTATGTTAGTTATATTCTCTCAGCTGCTTTTACATTGATGTTCCTCAGCTGCACTCAAACACTTTTTTTTGCATAGGTGTAATCCAAATGGTTGGCACAAATATTGTCTATATGATCTCAATGCCAAATTGCCAAATTGTCTATATGATCTCAATGAACAAACCCAGAAAGTCATTGAGTTGAGATTCTTAATGGAACATATGCTGACAAACGAACACTGCTGAAGAACTGTTCTACTATAGCTTCATTAACCTCTTCTCTTATTTTATGCTCTCTAGTCTGATACAATGGAAAGCCAAATACAGCAGAATCAAACAACAGGTCAAATTGTCGCTGACATAAAGAAATGAACTGTGCATTCCTAATAACTCGCATGATTAAAACATTTTTGCCGCATTTAAACAAAACTATTTTATTTAACTGTTCTATCCCTTCAAAATATAGGATTTTATGTCTCCAAACATCTTTAGGAATTGAAAAATAATACACTTAAATTAATACGAGTAATTGCAATAAATCAAACCAATCAATAGTCAATAAATATATATATTAAATACAAAATTTCAACAAAATGTTATATTTTTCTTAAGTTTCTCCTGATTTTTCCTGTATATTAAAATGTTATTTAATATTTAAGCCAAAACATTGTTTTTAAAGTCTACAAATTTTTGGACTGAACTTATTTTTTTTATTATTATTTTTTAGATTAGTTCCATTTTTGACTTTGGCACTGACTAATCTAATATATATGCACAATTATATTATATTATCCAGTGTTGCCAGATTGGGCGATTTCCTACCCAAAGGGGCGGTTTTAATTCGATTGTGCGGGTATAAAAAAAATGACAGGTGGGGAGTGAAAATTTGGGGGGCACAGGGCTGGAATCAGTCAGCTACATCTGGCAACACTGAAAGCATCCTACAGAAAAATATTAATCTAAAAGACAGATCTGTGAGGGGTGTACTGATTAATGCTGAGACAGTATATTACATTTAATAATAACTTTACAAATATATAACAAAAAAAACTGCATTTATATTTTACAGATTGGCTTTACGTCATAAAAAGATGAAAATAGAAAGCAAGCACTAGAACAGCACACAGAGCACCTACGTGCCGAGCTCTGAGGGTTTGTTCCTGAGCTGCTCCAGCAGCTCCCTGTAGCTGGGGTCAGACAGCAGTGCTCGGGTTCGAGAGTCGCCCTCCAGCTTCTCATACAAGTTGGGAATGGAAAACGGGTTCATCATCTTCCTTTCTGTAAAGAACATGACAATAATCATTACAGTAAATCTCTCTGTTTCTCATCTAGATTATAAGAGTATAGAGAGAGTACTAAAAAGACATTTGTGCAGGTGGGTAGTAGGTGGGTGAAAGAAAAAACCTATAAAGCACACAATACACTGACTGAATGGCGTTCAAATTCATTTGATACTCCTGTCTGGATTCAACACAAACATTTTCCAGAAAATATAAATTTTCCCACAGTCTTGTCATGCAATTTTCTTGTTTCAAGTTATAATTTTGTTTCTGTTATCTCATATATAATAGTGAGTAAGCCTTTATGGTCCATTTGAAGCAAGAATTTATAAAAACCAAATTGACAAAGGTTTTTATAAAACCATTAAAAAACTAAATAAAAAACATTTGTGCAGGTGGGTAGTAGGTCAAAAGAAACCTATAAAGCACACAGTGTATATTTACGGTGACATATTTAACAGTGAATATTTAGCTTTCGAAAAAAAAAGACAAAAACATTTGAAGGTTTTAAAAAGTAGCTAAACTAGAAAGACTGAATGCAACATCACAAATCTTTTACCTGCTAACCGTGATTCCATGTTTTGAAGACCCTCCTTGAGCTGCTGATTGGACGGCTCCTGACGTAATCCCTCCTGATAGGTCGCTTTGGCATCTTCTAGTCGCCCGAGAAACTCTAAAGCAGCAGCTTTTCTTGAGTAACCCTTGAAAAAGAAAGAAAGAAGATTATGGCTCAAAGAAAAACTTGTTGTTTTGTCTATTGCCATGTTGGCATTGAAGGCTGTTTCCATGTTAAAAACTTAATTACAATAACTCAAGTTACATAAACATAAAACCAAAGCTAAGCAGGCAGAAAGAGAGAAAATAAAGTCTATTATATCATTTAAAAATTAACAAATAATATTAACAAAACTGAAATTATGAAATGTTTAGAAGCACAAAAAAAATCATAAAAAAGTACAAAAATTAGGTTCATTTTAAATCTTCCTCCAAATTCAATTTATTACTTTAAATACAATTTTAAATGAAGAGTTTAATTTGTATAAATTTGTAATTTTTGAACAAATGTGCATTAATGTGGAAATAACAGATTAGCATTGGTTGACTTAAATATTAAAAAGTGTTAAGAAGAGACTTGTATAAGACTTTTACTGCAGACCCGGAAAAAACTTTAATAACCAAATTTTCCAGCTTGTTGGTTGTTAAAAACCGTCGGAACAAATTTACCGGGATTTTCAAAATGGCCCATTCACACATGATCCCTTTCTAAAAAATTACCTGTAATTTTCCAGAAAAGTCTTTACGTGTGAAAGAGCCTATGGTTGATATCTGGTCTCATTCCCGAGCAGATGTGAAATGTTCTATTAACTCTAATCTGTAGGCTATAACATCAATCTTTAATTTGGAGCCCCTTATTCATTCTGAATATGTCATTCAAATTCGTTTGATGCTCCTATCTGGATTTAACACATACATTTTCCCGAAAATATAAATTCACCCAGTCTCGTCTTCCCATTTTCTTATTTACATTCTCATTTTTCTCTTTTCTCATATATAATAGCGAGTAAGCCTCCATGTTCCATTTTAAGCAACTACTTATAAAACCAAATTGACGATGGGAGGACATGAGGCTTTGCCAAGTGTCAATTTGACCACATTTTGGAAATCATCAGACTGCAACAGAGGAGATATCAGGGAAAGTGAGACAATAGCAGCAATAACAAACCCACCTTGCCCCAGTCTGGCTTGATCTTTATAGTTTGGCAGGCATCTTTCAGGGCATTGTCGTAATCACCCTTCTTGGCATACGCTGCAGATCGGTTGCTGAAGAGGACATGATTGGAGGGGTCTAAGGTCAGAGCCTCTGTGTAGCACCGAACGGCCTCTTCAAGGTTTCCTGCGCTCAGCGCCTTGTTTCCTTGATCCTTCAGTTGCGATACCTATGGAGGAAGAAAGATTCAAAAACACATCGATTTAACGTTTAATGCCAGGAAGAGAAAACTGGAAGTTTCTGAGACTTCCATTTCAGCATGTTAATGTTCTGCCAACTAAAACTGATCTGGGGACTTTCTTTTTCCACATCCTTCCCTCATAGCAAACTAACGGTAAGAGGGGTGTGGTTACGAATATTGTGGCTAAAGCTGTAAACTGACAACAGAGAAGGAACACTGCTCTAAACGTGGAACTTATGCAGTATTTGGGCTGGGCGATTAAGTGAAAAATAAATCGAAATCGACATTCACAACCTATAATCGACCTAATATCTATTTCTATTATTTATTGTACCGTGTGTGGAGTCACGTGACCCCACATTGGTTAAGGCTGATTTACAGTATACTTTTGGATCGTGAGCATGCATATGGTCTGGCGCAGCCTTTGCGCAGTTGCAAACCCATGCACCTCTCAAATTTACCTACGTGTTGCGACGACACGTAGAGCAAGCTCTGTGATTGGTCGGTTTAGTAGTGTTGACACGCATGGGCGGCATGGACAGCCACGGGACAACTGAAAGCCTGTCATTGGAGTGAATGTTTACAAGTGTGTAAAGTCCCGTACAAGTCCCATTAAGGAGCTCCAGATGGTAACTCCCATCTAGGCATGGGCCGGTATAAGATTCTGACAATATATTGGATAAAAAAATATCACGGTTTCCTGGTATTGTGATCACTGCTCTAAAATAAGTTATTCTTAAATGTCTGGCTAAATAACAAAACATTTTTCCCCGCAATATATATTAAACACAATACATTTTATTTTGAGAAACATTTAAAATATTTTGGGGCAGTAAACATGTCAGGCTAAATAATTTAAGTGAATCATTGACTTCTGCTGTCTTCATTAGTTTCATTAACACAGATGTCTTTATAATTTACACCTAAAAACCTAGGAGTGGGATGGGACAAGATTTCTTTCTGTGGGAGTGGGACGGGACAGGAGTGAAAATCCACTACCGTGTCATCCTCCTCTTCATAGGTCCCCTATAACTAGGCCCACACGGAATTTGTGCGTGCAAAAATCTGCAGATTTTTAGCCCATCGAGTCAATTTATTTACTTGTGTATACAAATTTATGAATTTTTTTAATTAATTTCAGTAACATTACATTGTCTAATATGAAAATGTTCATTCATTTACAATACAGTCTGTAAAGTAACGTGCAGAAATAGCAAAAAATGCCTGCAGAATGTCCACTGTCTGGCCCTACCTAAAACTACTAGATCATCTATTAGGGCTTCAATTTTGGAGTAGGCATGGGCCGGTATAGGATTCTGTCGGTATGAAAACCTTGGATAATATCATGGTTTCACTGTATTGTGTTTACTGCTCTAAAATATAAACTAAACCTTTTCACCCTTTTGAACACAATACATTTTATTTTGTGAAACATTTATAATATTTTGGAGCAGTAAATATGTCAGGCTAAATAATTCAAGTGAATCATTGACTTCTGTGGTCTTCATTAGTTTGAAAAACACAGATCTCTTTACAATTTACACCTAAAAAAAACTTTAAAAAAAAAGTAAATAAAAAAATAAATCACCCATACCTTAGGAACGGTATAGTAAAAAATGTTGGTGGTATGAAAACCTTGACTTTTATTATACCGCGGGATACCTTGAAAACAGTTATCGTTTCACGCCTACTTTGGTGAGCTAATTCTTGTATGACTGGATAACTCGTACTCTGGTGTCTTTGTCCTCGACTGCCGTGGTGTTAAACAGGATTTCTTGCAAATAGTGAACTGTGGGAATAGAATGAAGCATCTGCTGTAGAGACCAGAAATAATCGTCACTGACAGCTGATGTCCCATAGTCACAACTTGCATTCAGACACATGTACTTTACAAACACTTCAAAGCTCAAACGATGTCATTAATTGGCTTTATATCGATCCATGATAACTGCAGAATCTAGAAACGCGGGAATGAATTAAGCAATCCTACAGAATAAACAGGAAGTTTTTGTACTTTCCTGAGCAATAGAGTATAATAAACCCTGCATGTCCTAAAGCATTCACGACCTTATACTCATGTAATCAGTACACTTATGCAAAAACACATCATTAATTGAATAGAAATGATAAGTGCATCAGTTCCGTCTGAGACAGCAAGACTAGCTTGAATGAAATGACGTCCAGCCATTCACACACACACACAGAAGTCTCTAGACCTGACATGAGCTTATGCTAACCTGCTAACTGATGGAGGTGACCGAGCAGTCGCATAAACACACGACATTTACAAACATCAACATCTGTACATTTAACGATCAGCATCTTTAAGAGAACCGTTGCAGAAGAATCGCTCGCACAGATTGCAGGTTAAACCACAGCGTGTCAGACTCGAATGCTAACGCGTTGTTAGCAAACTAGCACTTACTATCATTGATACGGCTTGTAACGAGCTACAATGCGTCCGCCTTTAAAACGAGCAAATATAAAACACTCTTTGAATAGTTTCAATCCGTAATGCTTGGAAAATATTTTTCATAATGTGTAAAATAAGCTGTTAAATACAAGTTACTTACTTTCTCCATAGCGTGGGGATGATGTTCCAGAATCTACCAAGACACTAGCGAAGCCCCGCCTCTCTGCCTATTATCAATGTAGCCGAGAGATGGGTTGCCAGTTGTTAAATTATTACCCTATGAAAAGTAAAGTTTTTAACTCGTGAAGATGGAAGTTATGATATATTTAAACAGATTAACATTCTTACAAACACGTCCTTAATTAGTTTCTAAGTAAACTAAGTAATTAATCACTTATAAAATATAAAACATTCAATTATGGTTCAAATTCTATGAATCAGTTTCCAGAAAATTCTAGAAAATGAAATTATGTATCGATGCGAAGCGCATGGCAACCCGACCAAAAGTGACATACGAGAAGATGAACCGAAAAGTGTTAACGTTACATTTGTCAACAGTAGAAACAGCGCACTCGTCGCTGATTGGGTCAGCCGTTGTTTATAGGTATAACAGAGCTAAGGTCGATGAGAAAAGTAATGCTGAATGTTCCAGAGCTTTGCTAGAATTCTGTGCGCTCTTAATAACAGGTTGAACGTGCTATTTTGTCTAGTAGTCTAATTTACGAACATAAATTCATGAAAAACTATGAAACTGAAAAAAAACATTATTGAAAGTTCTTCAAAGATTATACTTTTATGTAGGCTACATCATACATTTAGTTTCAATATGAGTGTGTGTGTGTGTGTGTGTGTGTGTGTGTGTGTGTGTGTGTGTGTG
>CAIGQQ010033701.1:2504778-2522457 GCA_903798035.1 Danio albolineatus
TTTTATACATTAGATTAATAATTTAGAGATCTGTAAGGGGTGGGTACTAAATTGGCTCCATAATAAGCTCAGATCCTGCACTGTAAAATCAAATTACCATATAAACTACCGTGTATTTGTGAAGGAACTTTCCGTATTTTCATTTTACAGCACATTTACCTGTATTTTTGTTTATGCGCTCGTGAAAGAATCTTTTTTTTTTTTAAATCACTGTCATAAATATTTTGTGCGTAAATAAAATTTACGCATCTGTAATTATAAAATCATAAAGGAAAAATGAAATGCATTAATATTAAAATTACGAGTACGTTTCGTTTTCCTTTACGATTTTATAATTACAGATGCGTGAATTTTATTCATTCATTAATTTTCCTTTCGGTTTAGTCCCTTTATTAATCTAGGGTCGCCACAGCGGAATAAACCGCCAACTTATCCAGCATACGTTTTACGCAGCGAATGCCCTTTCAGCTGCAACCCATCTGTGGGAAACATCCATACACACTCATTCACACACATACACTACGGACAATTTAGCCTACCCAATTCACCCATACCACATGTCTTTGGACTTGTGGGGGAAACCAGAGCACCCAGTGGAAACCCAGGCGACCACGGGGAGAACATGCAAACTCCACACAGAAATGCTGTGAGGCGATCGTGCTACCCACTATGCCACCGTGGCGCCCGCGTGAATTTTATTTCCGCACAAAATATTTTCAACAGTGCTTTTTTTTCATAAGCCACCTTTCCACTGACATTTGTGACATTTGGACACGACTGTCGGAATACGCCCCCTTGTGGCAGTCGCACAGTATTTTCAGTGTTGTCGGGCACCATGGGGGAGACGCTGATTCTCGCAGTGTCCGAAATAAAGGATTCTCGCAGTGTCCGAAATAGGAGTGCAAGAGCAAGAGCCTTTAATCTCCGTGTGTTCACCATGGTTGAATGAATGGATGAATACTGAAACTCATAGGCCGCTTCACCATGGTTGAATGAATGTATGAATAAATGAATACTGAAACTCATAGGCCGCTAAAAATGTCTATAATAATATTTTTATTACTCATTTATGAATAGAAATGTATTTTTTTTTTAATACAGACTTTTTCTGATTAAAAAAATAACGAAAAACCCTATTTCTCATCTCGCGCGCACGGACCTGCTTGGACAACACTGAAATACATCACTTCCGGTCGGCCAGTTGCATACGGTCTAGTCGCAGGAGTTCAAATATTTCAACGGATCTGCGGCTCAAATCGGATCCGAATTTCCCGCATACGGAGATGATCGGAACTCCACGCAGCTCCCGGACTACTCTCCATTGGAAATGAATGACTTCCGGTCTGTCGCTTGTCGTTTGTCGTGTGCAGTGGAAAGGCGGCTTGACACGAGAGGAGAACGCCATTTTTGTACACACACCCGTGACTGTAGTCAGTCGTCAGAGAAGCATACACCTCGAGCTTCCATGGTGAAAAAAGTAGTTTAGTTGTTTTCTAAATTTTATAGACTCACTGCATGTTTTTGTAACATCGTTTTGTTTTTAGCATGCTAGTTAACCTGTGCTACTTGTTTGTTTGACTCTGGCGGATGCTACTTCATGATTTTGATTCCGGTTTAGTTGATATTTGTGAAGAGAACTTGATACAGTATGTACCGCTACAGTATGTGTCATTTTTTAAATATTATTAATTTATGATGGTTGATGATATATGTATATATTTTTGTATTGTTCCAAACCCATAGTAAAGTTAGCATACGCATCTGTTGCAGATTATTTGAAAAAGTATGTGTAACATTACTGATGACATGTCATTCAAAATATGTCTACTTTTGAGCTTTGTGAGGTGTGTAACCTTCTTTTGAGGTTTGTAAGAAATGCAAAAAATCAAATGTTATTTAGTAATCAACAACAACAACAACAAAGCTATTAATGGCTTTTCTCAGATATTAATTTGCTTTTTGTTTCTCACACTTGTTTTTATGTAAGGATAACATATGTAACCGCAATAAAAAAAAATCTAGAAGCATAAAATATTAATAATTAGCAGTTAATGCATGCGCTTAGTTACCATAAATACTTTTAAGTCATGGTTAAAGCACTTCTACAACACTGAAGAGCATCATAGTCCATAAATCTGCAACCATTAAACTACCATCTTTCTCATGTAATAAATTATGTGCCCAGGATAAAGACTTGAGAGGATGTCTGCGCGTGCCTGGTAAACCAAGTAAAACTATCCAGTTGCATAAACCACAATGAAATTATTAATATCAGTATATGATGTCAACAGTGGATAGAGTACTCGCTGTGTCAGTGGTACAGTGGAGCGCGTGGGCATCAAGCCCAAGAGGCGGTTTGAACCCCCGAGGAGGGTTAAATGCGCACACTCAAAGCCTCAACGTAAGCTTATGTAACATAAATATCTTGCAAAATAAATATTAGAAGAATACAGAGCACACCCTACAGCTAGCATGCCTTTTATTATGCATAATAAAGTGTATCTATAGCCTGTTGGAACAAGCATATGTTGAAGAAAGAGCTGCTGTTGTGATCGGGCTGTTAATGTGCTGGCGTATGATCTAGTGACCCTGTTTGGAAATGATGAATGGCTTGTCATTTTTAGGTTAATTGCATCTATATTATGCTTTTTTAATATCCCTGTCAGTAAGGATATTCACCGCTCGGTTAGAGGAAATGAGAATTCAATAATTGCGAGCACCTTATGCACAGTTTTGGCTTTTCTGTCATAAATGATACAGTTCACTTTTTGTTTCAGTGGTCCAGCCAGCTGAGTTTGTGGATTATTCATGGAAGGTAAGTTAAAATTCTAAATATGTTATGTAATTGACTGTACATTATCTTTTTATGCAGTAAACAAACCGGCCACTTTATTAGGTACTATTACCAGGTTGGACCCCCTTTTGCCATCAGTACTGCCTCCTTTGTGGCATAGATTCAAAAAGGTGCTGGGAATATTCCTCAGAGATTTTGGTCCAGATTGACATGATAGCATCATGCAGTTGCTGCAGATTTGTCGGCTGCAAATCCATGATGTGAATCTCCCGTTCCACCACATCCCAAAGGTGCTCTATTGGATTGGATAGGTTAAGGACCTTTAGAAGACCCCCAAGAACTGGAAGAGCTGATGAGGGCTTGTGCTTGACGAAGGTCGTTGATGTTGTTTCGGATATATAGGCGATATGCTTCGGATGACCAACGGCCCAGGACTTTGATGGTTTCATCTGAGATGCCTGAACTAGCTGCGGTTGTGGCTGCTCCGATCCGAAAGGAGTGTATGGAATAGTGTTTTGGAGATATGCCGGATTTATGAAGGACGTCTTGGAAGAGGTTGTTGAACCAGGTTCTTGTGGCTTTTTCAGTAAGGAAAAGAGGATCTTTGGGAGACGCATTGTTGAAGTATCGGAATTGGACATAATTTGAAAGGGGTTCGTAGGGGCTGAAGAAGAGGGGATGCCGGAAAAGTTGGACGCTCGGAGTTTGTGTTGTTGTGGTTTTGCGTGGCTGTTTTGTAGAGCTGGAATAAGCGGGATTTGTTATCGGAACGGCTGAAACTGATCCCTTTATCTCTGAGAGCACGTTGTAGGCGGGCCACGGTCCATTTTTTGATATCGCTCTAGGGCCCAGGAGACCTGCCTTGGTTGCTTTGACGAGGGCTGCTGGTGGAAGGGTGAAGACGCTGCTGGTGCGTTGCGCGAGCGTGCCGACTTCTGTGCCTCTGAAGTCTGTACTGACTGCGTGAAAGTGTACGTGTATGCGGCGGAGATTGGACTTGTGATCGTCTCAGTGTTGGAGTTACCTCGGAGAATGAGCTTGAACAAGGAAGTTTGCGGGGCTGAGGAATATGGATGGCAGAGCGCAGTCTGAAGTTTGACTGCGTGAAGATTGTTGGGAGGTCTTTTGAGGTGAAGGAGAATGTGTTCCGAATAACTCTTCGTCTGAGTCAGAGGGGTTTATCTGAAGCTCGTGATCCATGATGAGTGAGACCAGCGAGAATCTGAGACAAACGGTTTAGGGAGGGTCCACTTCCCCTAAATAGTAGATGAGGGGAGCTGATTGGTTTAGGCGTGGTCGCGCTACTGAACTTTTGTTAATTCATTAACTCCATGACTGTGGAGGCCATTTGAGTACAGTGAACTCATTGTAATGTTCAAGAAACCAGTCTGAGATGATTCGCGCTTTATGACAAGGCGCGTTATCCTGCTGGAAGTAGCCATCAGAAGATGAGTACACTGGTCATAAAAGGATGGACATGGTCAGCAACAATACTCAGGTAGGCTGTGGCATTGACACGATGCTCAGTTGGTACTAATGGGCCAAAAGTGTACCAAGAAAATATCCCCCACACCATTACACCACCAGCAGCAGCCTGAACTGTTGATACTAGGGCAGGATGGATGCATTCTTTCATGTTGTGGATGGCAAATTCTGACCCTACCATTCGAATGTCGCAACGGTAATCGAGACTCATCAGACCAGGCAACGTTTCTCCAATCTTCTATTGTCCAATTTTGGTGTGAATTGTAGCCTCAGTTTCCTGTTCTTAGCTGACAGGAGTGGCACCCGGTGTGGTCTTCTGCTGTTGTAGCCCATCTGCTTCAAGGTTGGACGTGTTGTGTGCTCAGAGATGCTCTTCTGCAGACCTCGGTTGTAATGAGTGGTTATTTGAGTGTTGCCTTTCCATCAGCTGGAGCAAGTCTGGCCGTTCTCCTCTGACCTCTGGCATCAACAAGTTAAATGGTTGTGCGTGAAAATCCCAGTAGATCAGCAGTTTCTGAAAGACTCAGAGCAGCCCGTCTGGCACAAACAACCATGCCACGTTCAAAGTCACTTAAATCACCTTTCTTCCCCATTCTGATGCTCAGTTTGAACTGCATATATATAAGTGCTCTTAGTTGGTGCAGAATTCACACAGTTCACCTTTAAATAGGCTATTACGGGGTTTCCATTAATAAAGGTTGGTGTGGCTGACAGAAATTCACTGTTGGTTTATGAGATGGAGGCCATGTTGTGTTCTCCACAGGAATCACTACTCCTTTGAGACAGGTCCATCTGTAGTGTTCTCCACACAGGTAAGCATATTCCCATAACACATAAATGATTTAATGTATGCATTTCACGGGCTCTTATACGTCATGCAAGCCCTTAGGAAAATAAATGTAGCTTCGGCTGCTCTCTGTCTCTCCCTGTTCCTCATTCACTCTAATTTATTGATTATACTCAAGTGAAGGTGAGGTCACCATCTGCATATCTTTTTTTTTCTTGTTCCTTTGTCCCCTACCATATGTTTTGATGTCAAGTTATTATCAAGGTACTACTAAACATACAATGCATTTCATTTCACCCTAATATTGTCCAAAATCTGCATAATATTTCTTCCTCGCAACACAAAATAATGTATTCTCATTATTATTTTTCCAGAATAATGTTGGATGGTGTTGATTTTTGACAAACTACTTAGGAGTTGTAGTTTTTAGTGGCTGTGTGTGGTTTTAACCATTTCTATTTTGATGGCAAACTGGCTAAAATTATTAAGTATTTGTGAAATATTGCTTTATTCATTTTAGGAATAAGGGTAGAACCATTGTAGGGACTTAAAAATGTCCACAAATGTGCATTGCATGTTGAGCTGTCTTTTTTTTTCACTAGTCATTGGAAAAGCCTTTACCAAGGCAGCTTGTAAAAATCACATTACAGGGACTTTCCCCTGAGCTCACCTGCAGGGTTAAGTACTCTGCTAAGGGGAATAATGGTTACTCATGGGTTATGGGTTTTTCATATAGGGACTAATGCAAGATAATGATGATATAAAGACTACATCGTTTTTTTAATGTCAACTGACCAATTGTTGTCTGATAAATCATCAGTACTGTAAAACATATGGCTGATGAAGTAAATTAGTGCTTTAGAGCGTATGGCTCCCACATGAAAGTGTTAAGCCCAACACAGTCAATGTATTAACATTAGTTTCTATTAGTTTGTAAATGAGTGTATTTTCAATCCAAAGAAAAATTTTGTACTAACCTACTTATTCCCAGGGCCATTTTATATCGAAGTTGATACTTAGCCACACCATATTGGTGTTTCGTAACATCTAGTTTTTATGAGGTGAGCTGTTTGCCCAACGCTCAACCGCCAACCTGGATATATATATATATATATACCTGGATATACATACACTACGTACAATTTAGCATACCCAATTCACCTGCAGCACGTCTTTGGACTGTGGGGGAAACTGGAGCACACGGTGGAAACATGCAAACTCCTGCCAGGGCTCGAACCAGCGACCATTATTTTTGGTTTCTTTCTTTCTCTCGTTGCTCTTGTTAAAGATAGTCGCAGTTGACAGCTGACATGTTATAGTTCAGCCACAATTTGGTTGTCTAAGACAGTTTTGGGTAAGCCTAAAAGATTTCATTAATCCTTGGCTAAAATCTGTGGTCTTTGATTGTTGGTTTAACATGTTCACCAACAGCCGCTTTATGGCCCTTGCAATGAGATTTTTCCTCCGGTGAAGGTGGGATGTAGGGTTGGGTACCAAAACCAGGTGTGCCTAATTTCAGAGCCACTGGTGCTGCGACAAGGACGAAAGAAGAATCAAGAGGGACAACAAAGGCACACATTGGTACGGGTTGTGTCATACCAAAAAACTACGAGGGATGTGGACACCCTCATCGCTGTTCGGCATCAGTTTTTGTTGTTTAGCAATGTATAGAAGGCAATGCAAGCAGTATGGCACATCTGGTGAGCGACTCACTTCAGATTCATCAGCACGCATGATAGCATTCGTCAAATATGATCAAATTAAAATGCAGAAAACTATAGCCTCTTTCACACAACGAGTGACTTGCAGCAGCACATGGACAATCGACCAATCGTTTCAATGAAGAGTGAGCTATTTCCTGCAACTTCGTCTATACGAGCGACAGTGACCGTTGGCGTCCAGTGTTTACTTTCAGCGGCACAAACTCATTCGCTCTCAGTGAATATCACCGTAAACGTTACCTAAACAACCTTAGGGTTGGAATGCCCACTAGCGGTTTCAATCGCCACCCAGACCGATAGGTAGCTACAAAGTCGCTGCTAGTGTGAATGAGGCATCAGTGTTTTGAAGTATGGCTATATTTTACAAGCAAGGATTTTGACCAACATAGGCTAATTCTGAAAACGTAGTCCTATATACATGTCTGGAGATTGCGAATTATGTAGCCAGAAGTAGGTATGGCTGCATTTTGTCTTTAAATCGAATGCTATGGGGCGGTATGACACGTTCCTTTTCACGCTTACTAGTTGACCTCAGAATGAACGGAAGTATGAAGTATAATTTCTTGCTGTTAATAATAATAATAATAATTCCTTACATTTATATAGCGCTTTTCTGGGCACTCAAAGCGCTTTACACACAATGGGGGGGATCTCCTCATCCACCACCAGTGTGCAGCATCCACCTGGATGACACGACGGCAGCCATTTTGCACCAGACCACACACCAGCTGATTGGTGGAGAGGAGACAGAGTGATGAAGCCAATTAGGATATGGGGATGCTTAGGAGGCCATGATGGACAGAGGCCAATGGGCAGATTTGGCCAGGATGCCGGGGTTAAACCCCTACCTTTTTACGAAGAACATCCTGGGATTTTTAACGACCACAGAGAGTCGGGACCTCGGTTTAACGTCTCATCCGAAAGACGGCACTCACTGAGCAGTATAGACTCCCCATCACTATACTGGGGCATTAGGACCCACACAGAACGCAGGTTGGGCGTCCCCTGCTGGCCTCACTAACACCACTTCCGGCAGCAACCGAGCTTTCCCGTGTGGTCTCCCATCCAAGTACTGACCAGGCGCAGCCCTGCTTAGCTTCAGTGGGCGACCATGTGAGAGTTGCAAAGAGCTAGCTGCCGGCTAACAGTTAACAGTTTGTGCAGTAGCTCGCCATGTACGTTGGCGGATTTGAGACTCAGAGAGGAATTGACCACAGCAACGGGTTCGAATCTGGCAAAGAACAGTTCCAGAAAGCAGGTAAGACAATAACAGAAGCAAAAAATAAAATAAACAAGTAAATAGGGTGAGAATGTGGTAAAATCTGAAAGCGTGGTAAAAATCAGACGAGGGCTTTTCTTTTTCTTTCAGTTGGGTTTAGCGGGTGCTTATGAAAACACTATTAGTTGGGTTTAGGGAAGGAGGAGGGTGGGTCAGTCAATCGGTCAGTCAGTCGACAGCGTCCGCTGGTGGATTCATGTGAGAAGAGCAGGTGCTCGAATGGTACTCGTGAGAGAAATTTGAGATCTCAAAAAGCAAACACAGCAGCCTCTGGTGGATTTGCAAAGGAAAAAACTGCAAAAAAAAAACTGCAAAAAAACAAAAGATCGTATCTCCTGGGACGTATTTGACACTCTCCAGAAATGTATATAGTGGTACGTTTTCAGAATAAGCCTGCGATTCTGAAACAGCAACGTGCAGTAGATGCTTTACAAAAGTTGCGTGTAAGAGAGGAAACATGCCAAACTTGCTGAAACGTTTGAGGGGCAGATGGAATCAACCTAAAGGCAGAGGAAGGCACTGTCTTTGACAGCTTGCGTTTGACATCATCTGGCACTTTCAATGACTGAAGCCCCAACCCTAGAAAAAAATGAGTTCACTGATTTTCATGACATCCTTTTCACAGGTTAGTAGTAGCTAATGTAATGTTGATTGCTTAAAGCAATTTTTTTTAACAAACAAACTTTCAAAAGAAATATATCAATGCACTTCAAATATATACAATTTGAATCTAAAACCCCGGTCAGATCACATGATTTTTATTGTCGGTTACGAAAGTCACTATGTCAGATTATGCAATTTTTTTTTCTTGATAAAATCTTGACTCATCGTAGGTTACAGATGTGCCAGACTACACGTTCCTTCACGACCAGTCATCCCATGACGTCTACGACGAACATTATTTCCCAAAGCAGTGTTGCTATCATAACATTTCTTATCGCAATTTCAATTTTTTTTAATCTTATTTCAATCTCAATAAACACTAATGCTGGCTGACAACTAATAACAACATTAAAGAATTCGTTATGACATTCACAGGATCAAACTTTTATGTTTCCTTTTTAATATTAATATATTTGTTTGAAATCTAAATGTATGACCCTAATGGTCTAAATTATGTGCTCCTATGGGCCGTCTCACACACGTGACGGAACTCGTCGTAAAGGACGAGAAAAAAAATGTAACATGCTAGTCTTTCTGCGACAGCGTCGTGAGGCGTCGCAGGTATGGAATCAGTTCTCGTGAACTATGCCACATTACACGAGAAGACACGGTTGAATCTGGTGTCACGACGCATATTTGTCGCTTACGATTCTCCACGACAAACTACGTCAAGAAAATCGTGGCAAAATTGTGTGATCTGACCGGGGCTTAACATGTTTATATTTTTTGCTCTAAAAAGTTTTTCTAGAGTTGTCCACCATAATTTTGTGGTTCAAAAGTATCAGTTCATGCACCATTTTTGGCACCAGTACCATTTTAAAAGAATCAATTTAGCATCGGTATTGAAATAACCTCAAACAATACCCAACCCTAGTGGGATGTTGGTTAGACCCAGAAATGATGGGCTGGCCTGAACCAGTGAGTGCACTGGAAAGGCAAAGTTGGAAGGAACCAATGGGTACACTGGAAAGATAAAGGTGGACAGAACCAATGGGGGCAATATAGACTCAGAGCTGGACAGAACCAATCGGCATGGGAGACGCCAATAAGTCTCTTCATTATTACGGTCTATAATACACAATTCCCCAGAGTTCAATTCTCACCCTCAGTTTTAGTGATGTGGGCTAAAATATACCCGCATAAAACCTGCACACTTGCCTCGTTTTACTTGCCTTTAAAAATATCTGCATCTAATTACATCTGTAACTAATCCTTTTAACAGCGTCTATAATTACATTGTTAATTCTACACTTACCCTTTAACCAACCTAACACTCTTTTTTGATGAACGTGCATTGTAGTTAAAGACACCTACAATGAAGTGGAACCATTAATTAAAATTAATGAATTGAATTAGTGTGCTAAAATGTATTTTGAATCATATTCGAGGCTCAGTAATTAGTTACGGGACACATGAGAACAAAAAATTAATATGCACATTATTTTTAGTCTTTCATGTCAAATCATTTACTTTTCACAGACAGAACAAAAGAGGAGCAGCATGAGTAGTACATGATTTTTGTTTTCGGTTTAGCTATTACTGTTAAGAGTTTGTTGTCAACAAACTGCAAACGAGGCAAATCTGTATAGGTCAGTCTACAGAATGTCACCGCTGCGTTTACACGTGAATGTCTGCTCATTCTGAAGCAGGATCAGCAGTCTGTCCACATGAACACTCTTTGCCTCTTGGTGCTGGACAGATTGGATTTCTTGGCCTTAGGTCTAGACATGCTACACATACACTTATGTATGTACTACTATGGTAAAAATGAAGAGATCACTTGACAGTTCTCATTTTCTCTGCACTCTCAGAATAAAGATACACAGTGGTGGAAAGAGTACTGAAAAATCATACTCAAGTAAAAGTGCCATTACTTGCCCAAAAATGTAGTGCAAGTAGAGTAAAAGAATCTGTAGTAAACATTACTCAAAGTATGAGTAAAAAGTAGACCTTTCAAAAGTGCTCAGAAGTAGTGAGTAGTGAGTATTACGCTGTAGAAAAATTTATGCGTTTAAAGAATGTTACATTCACACATCCCTGCACAAACAACATGTAGTGTATTTAGGGATCTTCCTATTTTCGTTCGTTCCTTCCAACCTTCCTTCAATTATTTTTTTTGTTCTCTCCTTCCTTCATTCATTTGTTTGTTCTCTTCTTCCTTCAATTACTTGTTTGTTCTCTCCTTCATTCATTCGTTTGTTCCCTCCTGTTCACTTGTTTGTTCGTTCATATTTTTGTTCCTTCCTACATTAGGTCCTTTTGTATATTCATTCGTTTGTTTGTTCCTTCCTTCCTTAGTTTGTTCAGTCCTTCCTTGAATTCTTCCTTCATTTGTTTGGTCCTTCCTTCTTTCCTCCCTTCATTTGTTCGCTCATTCTTACTTTCATATTTTGTTACTTCATTAGGTCCTTTGTTCATTCGTTCGTTCATTCTTTCCTTCCTTAGATTGTTCAGTCCTTCCTTGAATCCTTCCTTCGTTTATTTGGTTCTTCAATCCTTCCTTCCATTCCTTGTTCGGTCCTTCCTTTTATTTGGCCCTTCCACTCTTCATTCGTTCCATTTAGTAATTGTTTATGGCTGTTTGGTGATTTCAGTCATCATACAGTCGACATCTATCATTTTCAGTGACATGCAGTCTATAAACAGTCTCTGGATCATTGCGTGTACAGATTTTGGACATCTTCTTGGACATTTTTAATGTTTCCAAAAGGTTTGCTGCATTTATAAAGCGCCCATGTCTTGAGGTTGTTCAGTGTGATGCGATTTACTTTCTATGTGTGATTTAATTGGACTGAATCACAGAACTGATTTCTCTTCTTTAAACAATGACAAAACTGCTACAAATGACAATATTTTTAATTGAAATTTGCAAGAAATATTCTGTTCCATTCATTCATTAATTCATTTTCTGTTAGCTTAACCTCTATTTCAGACGTTTCCACAGCGGAATGAACCACCAACTATTCCGGCATATGTTTTACGCAGCGGATGCCCTTCCAGTACTGGGTACTCGTTCACACACACTCATACACTATGGCCAATTTAGTTTATTCAATTCACCTATAGTGCATGACTTTGGACTGTGGAGGAAACCCACGCCAACACGGGGAGAACATGCAAACTCCACACAGAAATGCCAACTGGCCAGACTCGAACCAGCGACCTTCTTGCAGTGAGGTGACAGTGTTAACCACTGAGCCACCATGCCGCCGTTCTCAGAACGCTATGGAATAAAACGAATATGACTGTTCTATTCAAACACACACCTAATAAATCAAGAGAAAGTCTGAATGGTCTCCTAATTTCTCCCTCATAGCCGTCCACAGCGTGTGCATTAGTCTATACAGTGCATCACAGATGCCTGGCAGTATGTGCTTTTACATTCATTCCTTTGTTATTTCACCTCTTGATTTTCTTGGTTCACCTTTTGTGTCTTTTCCAGGAGGGCTGGACGGATGGAAAGACAGATAGAAGGAGAGCAGCCACAAGAGAGACATAGAGAGGGAGAGATAAAGCTATCTTTCTCTCTCCATAATTAACCGGGTTTCGGTAACAAGCCTTTGGGCTTTACCGTTGCCATGGTGACCTCCCATCCACAAGTTTTTCCATCGGAGCCTCTGACAGTGTGTGTACTCTTACTCACTCCATCCCAGCCTATCGCACCCATTTGATTTGCACATATTCCCTCTGCCTCCAGTTCTCCATATCTCCCTCTCATACACAAACACACACTTGAAGCCCCTTAGAGCACTTACTGCTTCCAGGCACATCACTTTCGAGAGTTGGGTCTGAGATCAGGCAGCTTTACTAACATCACTTCATATTACCAGCAGGTCAGCATAAATAATATCACACACACACACACACACACACACACACACACACACACACACACACATACACACGCCCAGTTGGCCACCCTCCACAAAAGGCACAACACATGCAGTACTGCAATTATCGGTGCTCAGACAGCAGCAAAATCAACACCACTATGTTCAGGGTGTTCAGTCTCAGGGGGCAGGGGAGATTTCTGTTAAATAACTGGATGTGAAAATAATCAGCAGGAGAAAATGAGTTATGAATAATGTATATATCACATATTTGCAAAAAACAATGTGCAAGCACATGAAATGTAAGAGGGCAATGGTGAAAAATGGATGAAAGAAAAATCATATATAGAGGATGCAGTGCCTCCGCTTCAGTGTAATTGACCGATAATGACCGGTGATTATGATTGAAGTTGGTTCCAAAATATACATGAACAAAGTGCTTAGAATGAAATGAAAAACTGTGCATTATTAATATAAAGGTACCTTTTTTTAGGCTACTGCTTTGTTAGTAATGCAGTCAGTAACACATTTGGGCTGCAAGTAGTACAAGTACCACAAGTAGTACAGACCAATTTTTCAGTCATTTGGATATGAATTTATTCATTTTCCTTCAGATTAGTTTATTATTTATATGGGTTCCCCACAGCGCAATGAACCACCAACTATTAATAACATATGTGTTACGCAGCAAATGCCCTTCCAGCAGCAACCCAGTACTGAGAACAAACCATACATGCACACTCATACACTATGGCCAATTTCATTCATTCATTCATTCATTCATTCACTCATTTACTTTTCGGCTTAGTCCCTTTAAAAATCTGAGTCACCACAGGGGAATGAACCGCCAACTTATCCAGCATATGTTTTACGCAGCGGATGCCCTTCCACCTGCAACCCATCTCTGGGAAACAACCACACACACATACATTACGAACAATTTAGCTTACCCAATTCACCTATACCACATGTCTTTGGAGCTATGGGGGAAACCGGAGCACCCACGCGAACATGGGGAGATCATGCAGACTCCACACAGAAATGCCAACTGACCCAGCTGAAGCTCGAACTGGCAACCTTATTGCTGTGAGGTGATCGTGCTACTCATTGCGCCACCATGACACACCTTACATCTAATTTAGTTCATCCAATTCACGTATAACGCATGTCTTTGGACTGTGGTGGAAACCAGAGCACCTGGAGGAAACCCACATGAACATAGGGAAAACATGCAAACTCCACACAGAAATCCCTTAAACCAGCGACCTTCTTGCTGTGAGACGACAGTGCTAACCGCTGAGCCACCATGCCACCCAGAATTTACTTTACTGTACGGTATAATAATACTGTAAAATACTATAACTAGATTGGTCCCAGCTTATATTCAAAAAAAATATTATTAAATCAGATTCTGAATCACTTAGGTCCCGTTTACACTGTCAGGTCTCGATGCCCAATTCCGATTTGTTGCCTATATCTGATTTTTGCCTGTCCGTTTGCACGTTCTTTTAGGGTCCTTTCACACTAGCACTTTTAATCCGCACCCGGGTTTGTTTTACGTCACAGTACGGTACATTTAGCTAGTGTGAACATGTCTTTTGAACTCGGGTGCGCACCCGTGAACCGTACCCGAGTACACCTCAAAAGGGGTGGTCTGGGGTACGGTTCATGCGAACTCTGGTCCGTTACACTTCTGGTATGAATGCAATCGTACTAAATAGCGGAAGTAAACCGTCAACAGTACAACAAACTATAATTTTACAATGTTCATTCGTGTGTGTGTGTGTGTGTGAGTCCGTGTATCATGTACTGTATCTTGCTGACAAGCAGGACTTAGCCAGGGCAAGCACAGTGATAATGTCTGCTTGTCTCCTCCAAAAACAGCTTCTGCAGACATATTATTATTTTTGCGGCAGATAGACGCGAGTCGCTTTCTGTATGTCCAAAACCAAAAGGTTCAGTGAAAGCGAAACGACCGCGATGTGCGGAGTGCGGACGTCTTTCCATTTTGGCGTTTTGCTTTTGTGTCCGTCACCTGGCAACAGCCGTACACACAACAGCGGCTTGATGATGCAAGCGTACCGGGGTTCAGAAGGAAAAAAGACAGTGTGAACACAAACCAACTGAGAAGGAGGCAAGGGGGGACAATCGAACTTGGCTACAATCCAGGTAATTGGACCAAGTGTGAAAGCACCCTTAATTGTGACCCATATCCCATTCATGTGTTTACACTTGCCATACGATTTACGACATTGCGCATGCGTAAAGTCGGGTTCTAGCATCTGCACCACACTAGCCACAATGAAAGAAGTTGTCTTGCTTTCAGCTCTGCGAAATATGCGAAGTTCTCCCAACTTTAAAATGATTTTGAGTCGGAGGAGGAGGGGACAGGCCATCATCGCAGCTTGCGCCTATGGTTTATATATGATATCCTCCTCTTACTCATCTCCTCACAGGGCAAGACGACAGGTGACTTCTGCCGTTGACCACTGAATACGTTCCTCCTTCATGTTTGCTCTGTTGTTGTTTACCGTGTCAATGTCTCCATGCACGCTCTTCCTTCTACATTATTAAACCGTAGAGAAGTACCACATTGTCGCAAGTTTATTGATGTACAAATCGGAACGCCTCAATAAATCCGATCTGCCTGTTTACATGATAGCCCAACGCTATCTCACGGCAATTTGTAACTTTTGATTTAGTTGCTAATTCGTATAAATTTGTACGATCTAATTCGTACAATTTAGTACGATTTTCTTATCACCCAATGACGGTTGGGTTTAGGGGTGGGGTTGGGTGCCACGCCTCCTTTTTTAAATCGTACATTCAATTCACATACAATTCGTACGAATTAGCCACTAAACTGGCAAAACGTAAAATACTTACGTTTTCTCGTGAGATCAGGCTGGATAGCCACATTGTCACATATCCGATTTATATCTGATTTATTTCCACATATGAAGGAGGCCTGAAACTGATCTCTGAATATTCGAATGCATGCATTTTTTTCGTGATCACATAGAACAGATCCGATCTGTGTCACATATGAGCAAAAAAAATCTAAATTGTCTCACATTCACCTGCCAGTGTAAACTGGACCAAAATGCCTTCAGAATTTCAACAGTCAGTCGTTGAATCCATATTGTTGGACTTTCAAAGTGTCCAATTGCATGTTCGGGAATTGGATGGAGTCAAATCTGTCAAAGTTTCAAAGTTTTATTCAGCTCAAACAGAGAGAAACCAAGAGTAACATGCTGCGCGCAGGAGAGGTTCAGCTCTGACTCTCCTCCCAGAGACGCCTCCTTTTATACCACCATATCTGACTCCTTCTTCTTATCTTCTGTGTATTATCTCCCAACGGCTCTCTCAACGGTTCACCTTTTAGGCAAATATTTCATAGCACATACACGTAGCTCTGTAATCTTCTATGTATTTTCTCTTAACGGTTAACTTTTTAGGCAAATGTTTGGCACGTACACGTAGCTCTGTACTTTTTCATGTAACAGAGTGTGGTTTCATCAGCAGCCTGCAGCACTCCTCTATACCAGTCATTATTACAGTCTCACAATGATTATAACACTTCAGGTTGATTATTAAAGCCTTCTCATGCATGGAAACATTTAAAAGTTTGATTTAAACTGAAAAATACCACACTATGCAGATACAAAAATCTCAATCATATTGTCTTGATTTTTTTTAAAGGCATTGGTTTAGTTGTAAATTACACATATAGCACCGACATACATAGCAATTAAGACTTTTTCCACAAATTAGGAATAAAATTAAAGTGATAAGACATCATTTATGAATCAAACTGGTTAGTGTGTTGATTATCGCCACCCACCACTTAATTCTCACCTTCATTTGATAAGTTGACGGGTGTTAATTTTAAGCCCTGATTACAGCCCAAGCCCCGATTCACTCTTCTACAGTAGAAAAACTAACCGTACAGGTAAGATTTACACACATTTTAAAAAAACCACAGATGCTTTAAATAATTTAGTCGATGCTCTGTACATCATTTTACAGGTTTACGGTAAAATCTTGATTTGTTTTGTCTGCATGATCTGTTATATCCTTCCCATCTACAATAGCCTGCAGTCCCAGACTCATTCACTTACTCTAATGCCTTTAATACTCATCCCAGTCTATGTGATCTAATTACAGTCTGGGTTCCCTATATTAACGTCATTTACGGCAGACTCAAAGGGGGAGGGTGGAGGAGAGGAGCAGGGGCACGGGAGCGGGTGAGGAGGGGTGGGAGTTCAGTTGTCATGCAGAAACTGAAATCAGTGCTGTTGCTAATGAGGATGTTTTAGAAATGTCTTGGCGTAGATATGTAAATTAGTTCACCCAAAAAATATAAATTCAGTTATTAATTACTCACCCTCATGTTGTTTTAATTTCCTGAGATCTTCGCTCACCTTCGAAACACAAATTAAGATGTTTTTAGATGAAATCCAGGAGCTCTCTCATTCTCCAAAGGTCTCGGTAAGTCCAGAAAGGGAATCAAAAACATTGTCAAAACATTCAGTGTGACATTACTGGTTCAACTGTAATCATATGAAGCTAATAAAGGCTTATTCTATGTTTCCCTTGACAGGTATGGGATGTGTGTTTACTACTATTTCAATTCAATTCATCTTTATTTCTATAGCGCTTCAACAATGTAGATTATGTCAAAGCAGCTTCACATAGATCATAGTCAATTAAAAGTCCAGTTTTTTTGTTGAAGTTCAGTTTAGTTCAGTTCAGTGTGGTTTAATATTCACTGCTGAGAGTACAAACACTGAAGAGTAATCCCTCGACGCGCAGCCCTAAGTTCCGAACCATGCAAGCCAGTGGTGACAGCGGTGAGGAAAAAACTTCACCAATTGGCGAAAGTGAAGGATTAAAAACCTAGAGAGAAACCAGGCTCAGTTGGGCACGACCATTGCTCGTCTTGTGCAGAGGTGCAGTCTAGGCTAGGGAGAACGCTGGACGCCAGGCCCGGATTAAGAATTTAAAGGCCCCTGGGCACATTGTCTTGCTGGGCCCCCTACCCAGCCGCACCCCTAAAGTTGAATTAAAAAATAAGAACAATGTAATATTTTTTTAATAAAATGAATCTATAATGTATT
>CAIGQQ010033701.1:2527457-2565941 GCA_903798035.1 Danio albolineatus
ATATATATATATATATATATATATATTTATTTATTTATTAGAAAAAAATAGACTGTACAGTTTAAAGATCATTACAGCTATGGGGAGTTCATATAAAGAGAGCGGTACAAGTGTGTGATTGAGCAGTGGTGAGTGTGTGTGTGTCCTAATCAGGCTCTCCTCCTCCTTTCCAGACTATTCACCCCTGCGTCCACTCAGCTCAGTTATCAAGTACATTGCTAATTCACAAACACAGTTTCACACTCGGTCTCTAAAGAAAAGGGTTTATTCATGTGGTGGTGGAACACTCTCCTCTGGAGCGGTTCCCTGTTTACTGGGAACTGACTTTCATCATCATCTACTGCATATAGTGTCCTGTGCATGCCCATTCCATATTTAATGACTGTCCACTCGCTGACTGAGTAACATCGTTTTCATCATTAGGAGGGTCTTGTGCAGCAAGGTAATTGTGGTTCAGACAGCAGTCCGGCAGGTGGTAAAGCGCAGGTGTCAAACTCGCCCATCCGTGGGCATCTGCAGTTGAGTATCTTTTGAAAGCTGTGTGGACACTGCTGTGCGTGAGACTGAGTGAAACACAGAAAATTAACCTTTACAGTGCAATCCTTTATCGTTTCCTCTCCGGTCAGTACACGTGTGAATGTTTCCACCTCCGATTTTTCTTTCACGGTGGATGCCCTTGCAGAGCCTGGTGAGGAATTTAATCTCCAGGGTGCTATACGCCAACAGCATCACATTTAATGCTTCAAGCCTACTGTATGTCAGTCCATGATGGGGGGGGGGCCATTGAAAAAAGGAAAATGTTACGAATCAAACAGTTCCCCTCATGATGCACCCTATAATGCTGACCATTTTTAAGTTTGTCCTGTATTCTCCTGCTATTCTGGTCCATGAACAAGATCTTCACCATGAGAGATGGATGTTTTGGATGACACACTTCCAGTTTACCTTCACAAATCATCAAGAAACAGAGGATCATGTTCTGTCCAAACTCAGGCTGTTTCTCAATTCCAAGAACGCAGAAAGCGGGATTGAGTTCTCGTGGAGATCGGTCTTGCTAAGTTACCTCAGAAGAACCAGATATATAACATGCACAAAAGCCTTACAAAAATACTTTGCACAGATTTTAATATGAATTTCAGCTAACAAAAATTATTGATGTGTTTATGCCTTTATTAAGGTTTTCATGTAAGTATTTACTTTCCCCATCTCCTTTAAATAAACTCCTGAGATCAATAAGTCTTATCTCTGAACTGTTGTATTAAATAGGTATCAATGCTGTGCTTCAGCGCAATGACTTCTGGGACTTCTAGAGCGAGTGCATCGCTTAAGTCTGCATTGATGCATCCTCAATATCTGGAACACATCAGGGTTCTGTCATGAGTCCTCTGTTCTTGCGCTCTTGAGTTTTGGAATTCTGGCAACTGATGATGAGAGAACAAAGACTCATGAATGCTTAAAGCATATTGAGAAACATCCTCACTTCAGCTTATTTCCTGTTTATCAGGAGTATAACCTACAGTGCATCCAGAAAGTACTAGCACTTCACTTTTTCCAAACTTTTTTATGTTACGGCCTTATTCCAAAATGGATTCAATTAATTTATTTCCTCAAAATTCTGCACACAATACCCCATAATGACAATGTAAAAAAAAGACTTTTTGAAATTGTTGCAAATTTATTAAAAATAAAAACCTGAAAAATCACATATTTCAACTATTTATTAGTAATTATAAAATATAATCTTATTCTGATCTACCCAAAGCCTAAACCCAACTTCTATCTTACTAACTATTAATAAACAGATAATTAGAAGTTTATTTAGCTAGTAGTTTTGGTTAATGGTTTGTTAATACCGTGAATTGTGACCTAAATTAAAGTGTTACTGCTAAACCTTCTCCAATGACTAAAAAACAACTCAGGCTCATTACGTGTCAAGTCTACATTTCTGGGCACAGCGAAATACATAACTTGAGGTACGTCTGCTAGCAGTTTTTGCAAATCCACCTGATACAGCTCTGTACACGTTTTGGTGATCTGAAATTTCTCTTGTGTGTCCTCTTCTTCCTTAAATCTACCAGAGTGTGCCGTACACTTCAGCCCACCAGGCCAGCTTGCTGTCGACTAACTGACTGATCAACTGACCCACCCACCCAGTCCAACCGATAGTGTTTTCAAAAGCAATCTAGAAAAAGAAAAGTCCATCGGAGTATGCAGAAAGCTACTGGGCAAACTGGTAACACCGAAAAAGCCATCCATATGGAGGTAAGCAGTCAGCTGGTAGCGATATAAGGAACAGAAGCTGTCGGCTGCGTCAAACCACCCTGTAGCGTTCATTTTAAAGACAAAATGCAGGCATACATACTTCTGACTACATAATTCGCTCTCACCACAAATGTAGACGAGGGTACATGTCCGCAATAGGTCTGTGTTGATAAATAAAGTACTAACTCTGTGGCAGGCCATCGTCCACAATTTAGGGACTTGGCTTCTGTAAACAATTGCGATAAGTAGTACACTTTGAATGTCCAAAATATTTCCATTGGCACATCACACAACTAAGTATGCATCATTTTTTGAAGGGAGGTTAATGTAGTTAAGCATTAGGACATGACCCACAGACTTCCAAACCTTATGGACAAGTAAGAAACAGATGATACTGCAATGCCGAACAAGGAAATTCACGGTTGTTTCCAGCTTAATACATTCATTCATTCATTCATTTTCTTTTCGGCTTAGTCCCTTTATTAATCCGGGGTCGCCACAGCGGAATGAACCGTCAACTTATCCGGCATTTGTTTTACGCAGCGGATGCCCTTCCAGCCACAACCCATCTCTGGGAAATATCCATACATTCTCACTCGCACACATACACATACACATACACTATGGACAATTTAGCTTACCCAATTCACCTGTACCGCATGGGGGACTGTGGGGGAAACCGGAGCACCTGGAGGAAACTCACGCAACTACGGGGAGAACATGCAAACTCCACACAGAAATGCCAACTGGCCCAACCGGGACCTGGCCCAACCGGGGATCGAACCAGCGATCTTCTTGCTGTGAAGCGAACGTGCTACTCACGCGCCACCGTGGCGCCCAGCTTAATACATCTCAACTTAATTTCTCAGAGTCTTGCTGTGGTGCTCTGGAGAGACACTGAGAGATGTAGTAAATAGTAGTCCTTGACATGCTGAAATTGCAGGAAAAAATGATTTAATTGAAATTATTCAAGTCATGTTCCTACTGCTCTCGGCGCACACACACACACACACACACACACACACACACCTTGATGCTGCAGCCATCGTCATTGAACTGTAATAAGTAAACACTGACATCAATGGCCTCCACATTTATTTCCATATGGCTGGTGCTGTATGTGTCTACATGATGTCTTTGTTATTGATTATTTGTGCTGTGCATGCAGCACTATAACCATTTACCATTGGTATTTCACATTAGTCATAATGTTCCGTTGAACTCCTTTGATTTTCTGAGCAATACCTTCAAGTTGAGCACTAAAGCTTGTGCCATGTACATAGTCATACTGTATATTGATGCAATCAAACATGCATAGGTAATGCTGTATTGGTAATGCTGTTTTTAAGTAAAAGGGTGTACTCACACTATGCTACGAACCAGTAAATAACAGGGTGAGAATGTGGTGAAGAATGAAAATGTGGTAAAAATGAGACGAGGGCTTTTATTTTATTCCGGATTGCTTGTTTGAAAGTTGTTGGTTGGGTTTAGGGAATTGTGTGGGTGGGTCAATCGATTGGATGGTCAGTCAGTCATTCATTCAGCCAGCCAAACAGTCAGCCGACAGCGGCCTCTGGTGGGTTTACGCGAGAACATCAGGCGCGAACGGCACTCGCAAGAGACATTTGAGATCTCAAAAAGCATCCGCAGCAGCCTCTAGTGGATATGCGAAAACAAAAAGTGCAAAACGACGTACCTCACGGGACGTATTCCGCGGCCTCCAGAAATGTACTCAGGACCATGTTCTCAGAATGAGCCTAGGTTACTATATGCCCCGACCTGTTTTCATGTTTCAGTTGAAATTACGTCAGATTTGGAATTTAAAAAATGCTAATTTTACAAGACCTTTAAGTATACAAAGATCTTTATCATCTTAAAAGCATAACTGTGAATGTAAGCAACACGTTACCAACCACAGCAATGCACTAAAAACCCTCACAACCCCTCAGCAATGGCAAATGGCGGTGACTTTTTCTTCAGATTGTAAAAACGCAGTTTATTTATGCTGCTGTACATTCTGAAACACTAAAAGCACCGTGTCCTAGTCTCCCTCTCTCCTGGGGTCTGGTTTTGATGCATTCTCCCAGTGCAATGAGGAGGGCTCGGACTGAGGCGAGACGGGTGACTCCCACGGGGACTCTCTGAGACACAGACAGATCACCATAATCACGGTTCAACATCACACAAGGCTAATGTGGCCATACGTGGCCTTCTCTGTAATGGATGCTGTCAGAAAGCGACATCTCCCTGATAGTGTGCACGGAGAACATATGCCTGTTGTGTGGCTTTGTGGACCCTGACGGTCCCGCAGGAAAATGCCATGCCTGTGTGGTCCTGTTTTTAGCTTCTGCTGTTACAAATAACAATATATCTCAAATACGGGAATATTAAATTATTATCAAGCAATCAAACCAAGCTAATTTTTTTTCTTTTTTTTCTTTTTTTCTTTTGAATCTTTTTTTGCTTATAACCAACACTCGAAAAGGTGTACTATTATAGCCTGTTTCCACTGAGTTTTACGGTACAGTTTGGTATGCTTTTAAGGCTGTTTCTACTGTCAAAAGGTACCTAAAAGCAAACCGTACCACACCACTTTTGGCCCGTTTCCACTGAGTGTTACAGTACGGTACGGGTCGGTACGGGTCACCTTTATCAGGCTTGCGTTTCCACTGCTAAAGGATACTCTTTTGGTGGGCGTGGTGTAGGACAGAAAGTTTCAGTCGACGTCATTCTCACTGGAGGAAATGTCTACAGTAAAGCTGTACGGGTCGTCCACATATAATATGAGAAGCACTTCTAACAAGACAGATGCTTTATTATACACATAAACACTGGTGTATAAATGTTCATTAATAACCTTTCTATGAACATGATCTGATTATAACTGCAGATCAATGATGCGAAATAGCCTACTGTCCGAGATTATATAAAATAAATAAATAAATGCAGCATATATGAACACATGCAGCCCCCTACAGTCTCCGATATGTTACCAATTACAGAAACACTAGACACAGCAGACATTTAGTCCTTATTTAGGTTCAAAAACAACACGAAATATAGCTCACAGTCAGTGCAAACCTCTCATCTGTGTCTTTAATCTTCACCAGCACATGTAGCTTTTGTTAGAGAGTAATTTTGTCATTCCGAGTTCATAATAGTCCTATAGGTGTTGATAATGGTAAAGCGTAGCAGTTTCTTCATGTTTGCTGAAAAAATAATTTGCTCCTTTGTTTTTTCCGGCTTCTCCTTTGTTTTTGCACACGTCAGTCTCGCGTTTGTCTGTTTCTAAAAGGATCGGGTTTTAAAAGCACGTCAATAATCAAGTGCACGTTATTATCATCAGCTCAAGAAGGTTGTTATTTCAAATATTGATATGCACGTGAGAAAGCGAATCCGCTCGCGCTTCAGACGGGCTCGTAAAAAACTACGGCGCAGAGGAGAGAATCTGCTCTTCTTCTCAGCTTTGTGGCTGTTCAAGACGACGACAAGGTTTGTTTGAGCTCGGGTCGACCATGGCTCGTTATGATATGTTTATATTATTTCGGTGTGTTGTCTCTCGGCTGTGTATTAAACATGGCGGATCCTTTGTTTTCATTTTGGCTTATTGCGCTAGCAAATGACGTACCTCTGTAAACCAATAGCGTTCAGCTGCGCGTCTAGCTCCGCCCTTTGGTGCGCTTTGGTACCCTTGGTACCCTTTGCAAAGGGTGCAAAGACAGTGGAAACAGCCCTAAAAGCGTACCGTACCGTACCGTACCGTACCGTACCACTCAGTGGAAACGGGCTATTTATGGTAACCCTTTGCAACGGGTACCAAGCAGGACTAAAGGGTACTAAAAGGCAGAGCTAGACGCGCAGCTGAACGCTATTGGTTTACAGAGAAATATCATTAGTATGGTTGTATTAAATATCAACAGTAGTATGGCTTATAGAAATAATGTGCCATTTGTTCACACTACTTAATATGAGCTTTAAAATAATTAAAATTATTATGTATTTTCCAATTTACTTCAAAATGAAACACTAAGACAAACAATTGTTTAAAAGGGTTTCTGCAGGTTTCACCAAGCCAAATTAAAGACTTTTAAAGAGCTTTTTAAAACCATTATGTAAATCACATCAAACTTACTCATACTCATGGGGGTATAGGTTGGTGGACAGAGGGTGGTGCGGCGATCAGTAAGTAAAGTGTAAGTGAAGAGCGGTGGGGGGTTGGATAGAGGGTGCAGGCCACATTCACGGTGGCAGGCCAGATTGGCTCCCTATGGCCAGTCCGCACCTTGCTGGGACTCGAACCAGCAACCTTCTTGCTGTGATATGACTAAATGTTACCATTTAGTGTTAAATGTGTTTTGTTTTTTACTTGCAACCATGCATTTATTTAGGTTGTGTTAATATGTCCCATGAATCTCTTTTTTGAGGGTCTCATCTTGGCCTCAGTTCCCCACTGTATGCATGTTTATTCATGTGTCTTCATTTGCTGAGCTAATGTAAAGAATCGCATTTAATGTGCATGTGTTGGATTTCTGTCGTCTACATTATTGCTGATTTATTTTTTTGCTTGCGTTTGTAGAGCGCGGCTGGGAACAATGAACACAAGGGCTGGCAGAGCATCAGCAGAGCAGTGCCAGCAGCCACGTTCTCTCTCTTGGGCTTCGTAAAGAGACAACCACAACTGCAAGGCACCCTTTTTAAAATTATTATTATTCCTAAAGCCTAAACCTACGTATTTGTTTAGCAAAAAAGACCAATCTAATTACAGTCACCGTAAAACCAAACAAACTATTATGCAAAAATCACTTTTATAAGGGGTTTAAACAGTTGTGTTGCTGTGAATATAAGCAGTAAAACATATTAATTAATTTTTTGGTAATTACACTTGATAAAAACAGTCTGCAGGAACACTTTGATTGACATTCTCCATTTATATGTGTCATCAGAAGGGAAAAGCTCCACCCATTAGTGACCATCCCTCCCTCATGAGCAGAAGTCTTGTTTTTGAATCTGCCACTATGCTGACACACAGGCAATTGTAGCTCTGCCCTCGTTTGAAAAGAGCACAATCTCATTTGAATTTAAAGCGACAGTCACCAAAACGGGCACAATTAGGATCAAAGAGTAATTAAACATAGTCTGTGTGATATTTTGAGTTGAAACTTCCAACATAGGCTCGTTCTGAAAACGTAGCCCTGCATACATTTCTGGAGATTGCGAATTATCTAGCCAGAAGTACGTGTGTCTTTAAAATGAACGCTACCAGGAAGTATGTTTTGCACTTACCAGCTGACCGCTTACCTCCATGTGCACAGCTTTTCCACTGTTACCAGTTTGTCGTTGCGTACGACGGTGTAACTTGTAACATGGAGCAGACATGGTAAAAATCATGCGTCCGCGAGGGCTTTTCCTTTTCTGGATTACTTTTGAAGGGAAGGAGGAGTGTGGGTCAGTCGATCGGGTCAGTCAGTCAGTCAGTCGACAGTGGCCTCTGGTTGATTTACATAAGAAGAGCAGGTGCAAATGGCGCTCGCAAGAGAAATTTAAGATTTGAAAAAGCATACACAGCGGCCTCTGGTGGATTCACAAAAACAAAAACTACCTCTATGTACCTCAAAACTACCTCAAAAACTACCTCAAAAACTACCTCAAAAACTACCAGAAATGTATACAGGTGTACGCTTTCAGAATGAGCCTTGGTTGGAAACCTCTCATTCACACTCAAGGGACATTAGAGACTTATTTTACATCTTGTAAAAAGGGACATAAGAGGCCTCCTTTAATAGAAGCAAGTTACAGGTGTTTGGAAGCAGATTTCTAGGTATACTTGAAATATGCAGGTAGGTGTGTTGAGGCAAGTTGGAGCTAAACCCTGCAGGGACATCGGCCCTCTAGGACCGAGATTGGTGACCCCTGCCATACAGCATTTACTTTTTGCATGCAATATTCTAAAATAGGTGGGAGGAAACATGTTTTCTCAGAAAAAGCAAATGTTAAAAGTCCATTTTTGGTGAAGACACATATTTGGCAAAGGCTCATGCAAACTAATCAAAGATTTTTATTCCGTTCATTTTCCGTAAGCTTGTCAAGTCTTGAGTGCTATGTGAGTTTATACATTATATTCATACAGCAAGTGTGAAGGAAGACGCTGCCACTTAATGCCTATTTCTGGCTACACACTTACTTTTAAGTTACACCTGTCATGGTTTCTCAAGATATATCATAAATGAATAAAATATGTCGCATTCCTGATTAAAAAATCATCACTCGCTGCTGGAATGCACCTCGGTAGCTATAAAGCAACACATGAGTAGGGCCACACGGAATCTGCGCGCGCAGAATTCCGCAGATTTCCGCGCAGAATTCCGCAGATTTACGCAGATTTTTTTTTTTAGCCCATCATTGATTCTGTTCATTTACTGGTGTAAATGTGTGTAAATGTATATTTATTTTAGTTTTCAAATTAATTTCAGTAATAATATAGACTAATATCAAAATATTCATATGATTTTTTTTACAATACAGTTTGTAAAGTACTATTTTCTGTCTTTTAGTAGAGATTTTATGTGAGAGACTTACTTTGTTTACCAAATAAAGTGGATCTAATTGGATTCGCATTGTAAACATTAAATAAAAGTTAAAAAAGGTATTACTTTTTATTTAATATATTAAGTTTTTTGTTATGATACTCCCAAAATCATTCCGCATAAATCCGCAGATTTTTAATAAAATACTCCGCAGAAATAGCAAAAAATGTCCGCAGATTCCGTCTGGCCCTGCACATGAGTAAAGAATGTGGACTGTGTATGTAATTTCTTGCAATATGTGTCCTAATATAAACCACTATTATTCATTCATTCATTCATTTTCCTTTGGGGTCAGGGGTCACCCCAGTGGAATGAACCGGCAACTATTCTGGCATATGTTTTATGCAGCGGATGCACTTTCAGCCAAACCCAATACTGGAAAACATCCTCACACTCTTGCATTCACACACACACTCATACACTATGTCCAGTTTAGCTTACTCAATTCATCTATAGCACATGTCGTTGGACTGTGGGGGAAACCCCATTTAGGTCTAGAAAATATGATCATATCACCCCAATTTTATCCTCCTTGCACTGGCTGCCTGTTAAGTTTCGTATTGAGTTTTAAATATTGCTTCTTACCTATAAAGCTTTAAATAATCTAGCTCCTGTTTAACCTTCTGTCTCGCTACAATCCAACCCGCTCTTTAAGATCTCAACACTCAGGGCTTCTGGTAGTACCCAGAATAGCAAAGTCAAGTAAAGGGGGTCGAGCCTTCTCATTTATGGCTCCTAAACTCTAGAATAGCCTTCCTGATGATGTCCGAGGCTCAGACACACTCTCACAGTTCAAAACTAGATTAAAGACCTATCTTTTTAGTAAAGCATACACTCAATACATCACATAGCAGTATGATGCATGAATGTGCTCCATGCATCTCGTTTATATACACTATAAACAGCAGCTATGCTAATTGAAACTCTTTGTTCTCTATTTCCAACTGGGAATACCCATCCCGAGGCCCCCAGAGACTATGCAGCGTCATGGATGCGATCCAAGACCCGCGACGAGATGATCCCAAGGTTCCATAATCCTGGACCACGCTGTATCCTGAGCAGCTGCTTGGTGGAGTAGCAAGCAAGAGACTGATTCCTCCAGCCTCCGGCGCCTATGCAGCTAGAGCTGCGCACCGATGGATAACTCTTCTGTGTTCTGTAGTGAATATTAAACAACACTGAACTGAACTGAACTCCAACACTAATAACTGGACTGACACTATCTATTACTATAATCCTCTAAGTGAAGCTGCTCTGACACAATCTACATTGTAAAAAAATAGAGCACCGTATCACCAGCTCAGAAGTGGTAGGATAAAGCATGTATGAAGAAGAGCAGTGGTCCACAAACTAGCCCATGGTAACGAGGACGTGGCAGCGGCCGAGTTTGAATCTGTTTGCTGGAGCTTATTAAAACAGTTCAGCAGTTCCAGTCACACATAAAACAGGTTGAAACGCAGGTAGAGGATCAATAAGAACAATTAAGCTGCCAAACCAGGGAAACAGGCAAAAAGAAGCAATCAGGCAATGGTCGTTCATGCAAAACTAGTGATGGTTGCTTTCGAAGCATTGCTACAAGAAGCTTTGAAACCTTTACGAATCTTTAGCTTAGAATCAGTGGTTCACAAGACCATGTGATTTCATTAAAAGGGGCTCTGTTATTAAATGATATTTCGAAATATTATGAATATTCAGTGGTTCTCCATTCAGTTGATCTGTGTAGTATCATAAAATCCACATGAATCATGCGGGTTAAATCAGGTCATCGCCCCCAGTGGCGACCCTGGTCTAGGTCAAAGACGTAACATAAATAATTCACGTGACAAATAAAATTCACTTTTATAAACCCGAGACGTGTTCGTTTATTTGTCTTTTTTTTTCGTTTTCTTTTTTTATCACCCAAAAGAAACGTGAAGCCTACTACCTCGGAGTGAATCCACCAAGAAAAATAATAAACAAAACACACTCTACCTAATCACCCACAGTAAAACTACCTACACCCTACAAAGAAAACAACAAAAAAAAATACAATGCTACACCTGACTCCCTAGTGATAAATAAAAACAAGAGAAAATATGTACAATAAAGAAAAAGTGTGGAATCCAACTCCTACTTACAGGAAGGGGGAAACAATGGAGGGATCACGACAACACAAAAACCGAATTTACACACACCACGGGAAAACACAAACAACAAGTTTCGCAAACCAATTATTTCTTTGAACAACAATTTTTACAATAAAACTCCAACCAACTCCCTCCTCGCTCTCTCCGACCGGTCCACCTTTTAAAAGATGCCCAGCATCACCCCAGCCAATCCCCGGTGACGTCGCCGTTCGCTGACATAATTAGGGCGGGACCTGTGATGTGAGAGAGAGAGAGAGCGCACACGGGGGAAACAGACGCAGACAGACTTGTGAACGCAACACCAAACATGTTTCATTGTTTTTGCCTGATCTCGGATCAGTCTTAATGTTTTGTGGACATTTTAGTAAGTCATTTGTAAAAGGAACAGGAGTAATATTTGTTAAGGCTCTGGTTGGCCTGTTTGGCAGAGCCCAACATGAAACAAAACAATATAAAAGCCTTGAAAATTCACAAAAGAATGCCTATTATGCAGACAATGACATTTAACCATGAGTTGAGTGCGTTTAGAGTTCATCCGGTCAATTTAAAGTTTGCATTAGTTTGATTTTATGCATGTTTTTGTTGCATTTACATGGTTTTCATGTGTCCATAGAATATGCTGTTTTGAACAATTCGAAGAACTGAATCATTTCGTGAAGGTTTAAAAAGCTTTTTTTTTTTTTTGATGCTTTACAAGGCGAGTTACCGAGCAAACTGATCACACCGGAAAAGCTATCAAAAAGGTTTTATCAAACCTTTCTAAAAGCTAAGTGTTATCTTTGTGCTTTCCCTATATTTTTTGTTTACTAATGTGGTGTTGAAATTCTATTTATTTACTTCTTCCCATTCTTTTCTATGGGGAAATGACTAGGAGAATAAAGTACTTCCAATGTATTGCTGTTACTTGAAAATATCCCTTTAATTCAATTTACAAATCTTAAAACACGTGCATCTAAATCAGTATAAACAGCAATATCCTACAATGTTATCAGGAAGCATGCCATTTGTAATTTTATTACTGAATCATTTTGCAAACATTTAAAAAGTCTTGTTTGATGTCGTACAAGGTGAGCTACCAAGCAAACTGATCACACTGGAAAAGCCATTCATACGAAGGCAGATGCAGTAATGCTAAAAGCAACAAAAGTTGTTGGTGGCATCATACCCCGTAGCATTCAATTTACCGACAAAATCCAGCCTAACAAATGAATAAGAGAATGACTTTTTAGTCATTCGGCAGAACTACAGTTTGAACCGCTGTAGTTAAAAGACCATACATTACACAGCCTATATTTTTGTGAAAATCAGCTAATTAAATTCATTATTTTTCTGGATTTGAACACTCTTCGAAACACTTGGAATAATATAAGTACATAAAACAGAAGGGTATACAGTAATACACCATTCTAGTCAGGTTTCTTGGATGTTTCATTCACAATAAGTGTATTGTGCCTCTAATGAGAATGTAAAAGCTGAGTTTCAAGGTAGAGAAAATATTCTTGGCTTTTCATAAAGCAGCTCAAAGTCAACCTGAAGACCAAGCAAAGAAAACCTCAGTGTTTATATATTACAAACTCTCCAAGTTAAATGCACACAAATGCTTTTGCAGTTAAACCAAGGTTATGTTTCTCAAACTTCTCTAAAAGCTGTATTTATAAAAGCATAAATTGCCTAGAAAGATCATACAGGTGAAAAACATTTTGAAGTACATTCACTAAGCAAAACTACATCCGTGAGTAACTATCAGGATGACTTACCCTTGACTTCAATAATAAATAAACACAGGGAACATAAAACGGCATTTCGTTCACGTACTCTGGATTTAGGCGCATGTATCTTCCATTAAAGTATGACTCTGTTAACACAAAAGGCATAATGAGATTTTTATAACAATGTTGGAAGTATTATCTGTCCATTTGCATGCAGCCACGAGTACTCGAACCTCAATTAAACACCTCCTCCTGCTTTTATCTGTTGCTCCCACCGTGTGTTTTTATGTGCATATTTTGAAGGGTTCTCATGAGGGTTGCTGAGAGTAGATGTGCAAAGTAGCTGGTGTTAATTATTGAGGGACTAATCAAACGCTCACACACAGACGAAGAGTCAGCAGGAAATGAGGCATGGTGTGTTTCAGGGTCAAAATTCAAGATGGAGAGTAAAATACTTCCACTGTATTGTTGTTGCTTGAAAACATTTCATACAATGAGGGTATATTAATGTTATCTCATGCCAATTCGTAACGTTTTGATTTAGTGGCTTATTCGTATGAATTCGCATGATCTAATTCGTACAATTTACTACAATTTGTAGTAAATACACCCACTGACGGTTGGGTTTAGGGGTGGGGTGTCACGTCTCCTTTTTAAAATCGTACATTTTCGTACGACTAAACTTGTTCGAATTAGCCACTAAACTGACAAAACCTAAAATACTTACGTTTTCTCGTGAGATCAGGCTGGGTTTGTGCACAGCTAGTGTTGTTCAGCCAATGATAAACTTCCGGTGAAAGGTTTATGTGTGTTACGTATTTGTGTTATTTGTGTTCTATTTGTGTTTTCTCTCTCTCTCTCTCTCGCTCTGTTCTCCCGTATCTGCTTTCAGATTCGGTTCCTGCTATTGGTCACTTCATCCGTCAATCATTTCATCCCCGGTTACGTCACTTTGACATCACGACCAATAGGCAAAGACTTCCCGATATAAAAGCGCGCGCCAGATCCTAGTTCAGCCCTTCCCTTCTCTTCTCCTTCTTGTTATTGTCGTGTTTGTATTGAGTGCGTTGCGTTGCAAATGAAAAAAACCCTATCTGACTGTGTTTCGTTGTTGCCTGTTTCTGTGTGCACGTTATCCGTCCGTCATTCACATTCCATCTCTCATTCACTGTGTTCACGAGGCTTGGACGAAACGGACAGGTAAGAAGGTCACGTGACATACAAATTGCAACACACAGGTCTACTCTTGTATAGTACATTAGGTTAGGGGCGAGCGCCACCCCTTGTACTTTTTCGATAGACAGAGTTAGTTAGGACTCGGAAGACTCTTCGCGTTTCTTATTTTGGATCATAAACATTTAGTTAGATAGATGCTTCTGGGGAGTTAGATATTGTTTGGGTTTTGTTCCTTTCTTTAGCGCCGCCCACGTCCCTTCTGCCAGCTCTCTTTTTTTTTCCTGTCTTTTGTGTTGTATATATTGTAAATAGTACATTTTTGCCTTACTTTCTTCTTCTTTATTTTTGATTCATTCGTTGTTTTGTTCACTTTGGGTATTTTAAATAAAGTCACACATTTTGATATTACTTTGGTTGTCTTTTGCACTTCATTCACTGTTGATATAAATGTATTTTAATTATCTAAATGTCAAACCCCACTTTCCCCTAGACTAACATCAAAGGGGTTTGTAACATTTTTGGGGACTCGTCAAGGATTTACTGTTGTACATTTCATAAGGTTCTTTTTACAGCATCGATGTTTTAATGTAATTAAGAAACAATCGGTTTAATAAACTTAAGCATTCATTTAGCTGTTCAAGAGTAAAAGGGGATGAAAGTTTGTGTAAACACAAGCACCATCAGTAGCAGCAGGCAATTGCAGAAACTCCACTGAAAATACTGGGATAAAATTAACATTTTAAGGGGTGCTACACTACATGACAAAAGTCTTGTCGTTGATTTCAGCTATAAGAGCAACATATAATAACTTGACTTGTAGTTGATCGTTTGGAAAAGCAGCAAAAGTAATAAAAAAGAAATATTGGAACCCACATGGACCCAAGATTCTCACAGAAATCAGTCAAGTTTGGCGAACAAAAAAACTTAGTTTGGGGATAAATCCATCATATAGGGGTGTGCGAGAGATCTGCAGAGTGGATGTCAACATCAACAGCCTGAGGTATAAAGACATTTGTGCTGCCCATTACACTACAAACTATGGGAGAGGGCAAATTCTCTAGCAGGATAGCGCTCCTTCTCATACTTCAGCCTCCACATCAAAGTTCCTGAAAGCAAAGAAGGTAAAAAAGGTGCTGCAGGATTGGCCAGCCCAGTCACCAGACATGAACATTATTGAGCATGTCTGGGGTAAGATGAAGGAGGCATTGAAGATGAATCCAAAGAGTCTTGATGAACTCTGGGAGTCCTGCAAGAACGCTTTCTTTGTCATTCCAGATGACTTTAATAATAAGTGATTTGAGTCATGTATGGATGCAGTCCTCCAAGCTCATGGGAGTCATTCAAATTCTGACTGAGGTAATGAGCTGGCCAGTATGTTATTCGCCTATAGGCAGTTTCAAAATCTTTATTCACAACATTATTCATGAAACTGTAATAACTTACAGTTTAAATGCACATTTGTAAATAAACCCTTTGTGGTAAAATAGCATGGTAAACACTTTGACAAAATTGTTGGAAATATTTATGTTGCATCAAAATGTGTGATTATGATGACCACCCGACAAGCTTATCCAGCAAAGATTCGTGCTTAAAATGTCACTAAAATGCAGCATTTGAACCTCATAATTTAATAGTAAAGGAAGCGAATGACTGAATAGACTGGCTACGTCAAAGTCCCTTTAAGGCAAGTCATTTTACTCTGTGGCCATCTTTGAAACACCTCTCGAGCAGTATGCCAATGTCAAATTCTCCAAAACTGTTTGCCAAGCTTACGATTACATTACACATCTGGAATCACCAATAAAGTAAACAACAGCTGTCCCATAAGTTTTATTTCCAAATCAAACAAAACCTGTATATTATCAGGTTGCCCGAGCTAATGCGTAAGCGCACTCGAAAGGAACGAGATCACGACACCAACCTCATTTATGGCCGTGTTACACATGATCATCCTCTAGATTATGATCGTCTGATCACATTGGTCTTCAGAACTAATCCACAACTGGGTCTTGATGGTGAATCTCCTCCAGAAATGACAGCGACTCTTTCTTGACAGGTTTGTGGCGTTTGAGTAGTTGCTGCTGTCATGTGATGTGTGTTTGACAGGGCAGACTGTATCTCGCGTTTGTTTCATACAGATTACAAAACCAAGCTTTCAAGTGTACTTGGTTCATTTAAAAGTGCAGATTTCAAGCTTTATCTGGATATATTATATCTGTGAGGCAAGTATTTGCTGAGATTCCAGTGTGTTTGTTGACCAAAACATAATGTCGTAAAAGCACACGTCTGGTCTGAGGCCCCGTTTACACTAGTGCATTTTAGTTTTAAAACGGCATTTTAGCATGAAAACGATCCGCGTCCACACTAGCGTTTCTCCCAAGCGTCTCTAGCAGATGTCCCTCCACACTACGCCACCAGAAACGTATATCACATGACCATTCGCGCACTCTGGGCATGCGCGTTCAAGTATAAACAGGAAGCATGTGTCTAGCTCGGCGTTTGGTTATAGTCAACAAACGCTGGTTGAACGATGAACGCGATGGTAAAGAAAGCAAGAGAGGTCTTTTTGAGGACAGACGACGAGGTTGAGTTGTTACTTAAAGTAACAAATGAATATAAAACATCCATGGCTATCGAAAATACAGTGTTTACAGAGAAGGCTGGTCAGCCGTCTGCCGGTGACGTTATAGCCATGTGCGCTTGACGAATAAGGGAAGGATACGCAATGACCCAAAGCCCCAATCACGTAGCGGATCTCAGCAGCCATGCCTCCGTTTTCCAATGTCTCCGTTTTCCACTGTCTACACTGAGACGCAGCAGCAGCGTTTTAGAATGAAAACGGCCTCTCCAGCATTTGCAAAACGCTCCGTTTTCGAAAACTCTGGCGTAGTGTGGACAGATGGCGTAACCGTAGCAAAACTTATGCGTTTTAAAAAGAAAACGCATTAGTGTAAACGGGGCCTGAGCCTCTCCCCTGAGAAACACCAGCCTATAGTAATCACTAATTGGCTCCTGTACTAGTAGGCGGGGCTTCATTTGCCATATTGACCGTTACACTTTTCCCCATTCAAAACTATACGAGTGACTATTCTACAGTGTTTGGCTACGGGCCTTTCATGAGTTTCTTTCTTCTGATGAACACACAGGAAGACATTTTGAAGAAAGGCGAAAACCTGAAACCATTGACTTCCATAGTAGGAAAAAAAAAACCATGGAAGTCAATTGTTAGAGGATTTCATCTGTCTTCTTTCTTACTTTTGAGAAAAAAAAAGGTCACACTTTATTTTGATGGTCCTTTTCTTGAATTTAAGGTATATTGCAACTAATATTTATTAGATAATAAGTAGACTGTTAGGTTGAGGTTACGGTTGGGGTTACTATAAGTTGACATGTACTTGCAAAGTTTCTTATAGTCAGTTAAATGTCTGTTGAATGTCAGTATCAAGAGATATTAAGTAGACAGTCTAGTAATACTCAAATGGACCATCGAAATAAAGTGTTACCAAAAGAAAACATTTTTATAATACATGTGAAGCTGCTTTGACACAATCTATATAGTGAAAGCACTATACAAATAATTGAATTGAAAGGGGGAAGGGTGAGTAAGTGATGACAGAATTTTCATTTTGGGGTGAACTATCTCTTTAAGACACCATTGTAACTTCGTACCCCCTGTTTTGTTTTTTTGTGTGCTTTGGGACATTTTCCTGTTACACAGTCAAAGTGCAAAGTGAATCAACCAGGCGGTGAACACAAGCAACAATGTTTATATGCAGAGCCATTTGTGACCTTTACCCGATTGATTCACATGGCCTGCCGGTGAAGGGCTTGGGTCTGTGTGTGTGTTTTATGTGGTGCCATCAACCAATCAGCAGTGCGATGACAACATTTCCTACGGCTTCAGAGTGATTAATTACATGGCATTTACAGCTCAGATGAACGGCTCAAAAAATAAAATCTGAACAGGAATCTGAACGTATAGCTTTCTTTAAGAATTGCTTGGCAGACCGTATGCATTATGATTGGTCATTAAATTGGCTATTCCATACGATTGGCCAATCATAATTATGCTATTTGAGACAGGACATTCATTCATTCATTTTGTTTTCGGTTTAGTCCCTTTATTAATCTGGAGTCACCACAGTGGAATGAACTGCCAACTTATCCTGCATACGTTTTATGCAGCGGATGCCCTTCCAGCCGCAACCCATTACTGAGAAACACCCATACACACTCATTCACACTCATACACTACTGACAATTTAGCTTACCCATTTAACCTACACCACATGTCTCTGGTGGGGGAAACCGGAGCACCCAGAGGAAACCCACGCGAACACTGGGAGAACATGCAAACTCCACACAGAAAATGCCAACTGACACAGCCGAGGCTCAAACCAGTGACCTTCTTGCTGTGAGGCGATCGTGCTAACCACTGCACCACCTTCAGCATCTGATCTGATGTACAATTCTTAAATGAATTGTGAAGAAAGTGTCTTTCTAGATCTCTCTCCCTCTCTCTCACTGTGGGAGTGTGCAATAATTAGGTAGTCAGACTGTGTTTACAGATGCAAAAGCACTCTAATTTATTCCAACAGTTAGCTGTAATTCCCCACTTAAATTTATAGCTGCCTCCGCCACCAGGAGAGAGTCGAGAAAGCAACGAGAAATAGAAAGGGAGATGAAATCAGGGATGGAGACGAGGGAAGCCGACAGTACTGTATGTTATTGACCAGGGGTTGTAAAAACACCCACAGCTTGCACACTCCCCAGATTCTGTCTTTTTTCCGTCAGCTATCGATCTCCTGCACTCTACCTCAAGCTGCAAATTGGTAAAAAAATATGACCTTCTCAATCAGAATAAGGCTGCTGAAAATTGACCTTTTCTATGAGACCAAGCTAAAGTTCTGCCGTAAGTATAAGGGATTACGTTGTTTCTTTTTATTTGTGGGTTGTTGTTTTTTTAGGCTAAGGAAAGGACTTGACCTTAATGACGTCTTCAGGCTTTCTTTGCATGTATATCATTGATCGTTGGGGAGATTCTGAAGGACTTAAATGTGCTATTCTGTATACAGACTGACAAACCTGTATACTTCGGTCTTAGAACTGAAGAATTGAAGTTATTAGAGAAGAGATATTTAAGTGAAGTTTTATTTTATAAAATAATTTCGAGAGGAGCACGCGCTTATGATTGACAGCAGCTGGTTGTCATTAGCTAATGCATGATTCCCCAATCAGACGATTCCTAAATTACTATAAATAACCAGAGTATCTTTCCTTAGCCATCTTCGTCTTGAAGAATCCCCCCTTCCACCCCTACTCCGCCCTTTCCTTATCAGGGCAGCACGGAGGCCCAATGGTTAGCATCATTGCCTCACAGCAAGAATGTCACTGGCTCAGATCCTACCTGGCCAAGTCGGCATTTATGTGTGGAGTTTGCATGTTCTCCCTGTGTTTGCGTGGGTTTTCCCTGGCACTTTCCTCCCACAGACCAAAAACATGCAACATAAGTAAATTGACAAACTAAATTGCCATCATAGAGGAGCATAGAATTCAGCATACACTCTCCAGAGCTATTCGTAATCTACATTTGCTAAGCGGGGGAGTTCTCGAGACCTACCTGAACTCGGACTCCCCTCTCGCCCTCATCAAATGATGTTGTTATTGGACATCAAAATAACGCTGTCCTTAGATGCTGCCTAGACATTTAATTTTTGTCACCTGATGTCACGACCTTAATCTAACCTAATATGACGTTGTGTGCCTGCTGGGTTTACTCAAACTTCAACCTTTTGAACACAAAAGAAGGTTACATGCAGTGGTGTAAAGTAACTAATTACAAATACTCAGACTACTGTAATTGAGTAGTTCTTCTCAGGAATTGTAATGTACTGAGTAGTTTTAAAGATGTGTACTTTTACTTTCCCTTGAGTACATGTTTAGTGCAGTATCGGTACTTTTACTCCACTACTTTCCTTCATCCTGCAGTCACTACTTTATTTCTTTCTTGTCTATGGTCATTGTCTAAAGTAGAAAGATCAGTCCTGTGATTCCTGTCCAATTAAATCACACATAGAAAGTAAATCGCATCACACTGAACAACCTCAAGACATGGGCGCTTTATAAATGCAGCAAACCTTTGGGAAACATTAAAAATGTCCAAGAAGATGTTTAAAATCCGCACACGCAATGATCCAGAGACTGTTTATAGACTGCATGTCACTGAAAATGATGGATGTCGACTGTATGATGACTGAAATCACCAAACAGCCTTAAACAATCACTAAATGGAACGAATGAAGAATGGAAGGAAGGGCCAAATAAAAGGAAGGACCGAACAAGGAATGTAAAGAAGGATCGAAGAACCAAATAAATGAAGGAAGGATTCAAGGAAGGACCGAACAAACTAAGGAAGGATTCAAGGAACGAACGAATGAACAAAGGACCTAATGAAGGAAGGAACAAAAATATGAAAGAAAGAATGAGCAAACAAATGAAGGGAGGAAAGAAGGAAGGACCAAACGAATGAAGGAAGAATGCAAGAACAAACTGAACAAACGGAAGGAAGGAACGAACAAACAAATGAATGAACAAAAGGACCTAATGTAGGAAGGAAGAAAACTATGAACAAACGAAGGAAGGAAGGAAGGAAGGAACAAACAAATGAATGAAGGAAGGAAGGAGAGAACTAACAAATAATTGAAGGAAGGTTGAAAGGACAACGAAAATAGGAAGATCCCTAAATACACTACATGTTGTTTGTGCAGGGATGTGTAACATAACATTCTGTAAACGCATCAATTTTTCTACAGCATAATATTCACTACTCACTACACTTGAGTACTTTTAAAAGGGCTACTTTTAACTCATACTTTGAGTAATGTTTACTACAGATACTTTTACTCTACTTGCACTATATTTTTGAGCAAGTAATGGTAATTTTACTTGAGTATGATTTTTCAGTACTCTTTCCACCACTGGTTACAGGTTCTCTTTGTGTTCAAAACTCATAAAGGATCACTTGAGGGTGAGTAAATTAGAATTTTTATGTGATTCCGTTTAACACAGGGGTCTCAAACTTGCGGCCCGGGGGCCAAATGCGGCCCGCGGGATGATAGTTTGTGACCCACGCCTCAGTTTGAAAGTTTAATGTCAGTACAGGCCGCAAGTTTGATATGTATGGCACTTTACAGTGTTGTGTTCGGAGCTGAATAACCCTTCTTATCATGGTGGGGTATTTGGCTCTCGGAGGTGGGACATCGGCTTGACGCAGGCAGAGAATTTTTTTTTCAATGAGTGAAAGTTACAGCAGCGAATGTTTTCATCCATGCCTCATGGCTGCCTCGTTTCTATTGGCCACACACAGACATTCATGCCAGCGCGCGTCATTTACAACACTTCATTCACACAGTTTTTTTAAGTTGCTGCCCAGCGGGACATTATACACAGATAAATGTATATAAATAAGGGTCACACTTTATTTTGATGGTCCGTTTGTTAAATTTAAGTTACATTGCAACTAATTCTCATTAGATTATAAGTAGACTGTTAGGTTGGGGTTAGGCGTAGGGTTAGTGTAAGTTGACATGTACTTGCAAAGTTTCTTATAGTCAGTTAAATGTCTGTTGAATGTCAGTATCAACAGATATTAAGCAGACAGTCTACTAATACTCAAATGGACCATCGAAGTAAAATGTTACTTAAATAAATGCTTAAATTGAGCCGGATCCAGGGAAATCTATGTTTCGGGAAATTCTCGTGTTTTGCTTTTCTGTATTTATTTTAATTGATTCAGCATTAACTAGATTTTTTTCCATTTTATTTTGTGTTCAAAAATTTGTTAACACTTTATTTCGATGGCCAGTTAGTTGCAATGTAGCTTAAATTCAACAAACGGACCATCAAAATAAAGTGTGACCAAAAATTTTTAGATGTACAAATCTATTTATATATATATCTTTTTAACACAAAATAAGATAATATCATTCATTTCTTGTGGAAAACCTGATGCGGCCCTGCCTCACCCAAACTCTGCCTCGAGCGGCCCCCTGATAAATTAAGTTTGAGACCCCTGGTTTAACATGTTGGATGAGCAGATAGTTTGTCAATTGTCTATAGACTACAGACTTTCATTGTATTTGGTTTTCCTACTATGGAAGTCAATGGTTACAGGTTTCTAACATTTTTCTAACTATGTTTTTTGTGTGTTCATATCCCATATTGAATCGCTTGAGGGTAAATGGTGAGTAAATTAGAATTTTTATGTGATTCCGTTTAACATGTTGGATGAGCATCTTATATGTATGCGTAGGATGTGGATCATTTGTCAATTTTCAAAATTATATTTCAAAATTGTGAGCGTTCTCCTGTTATTTTTCTCTTTTTCACACTTTGCTGTATCAGTTTATCTAAAATAATTAGCCTGAATTTCAGTCATACTTCAGTTTATGCTATCTTTTAGGTCACTCATAAAGCCATACTTAACTGTGAGTCAATATTTATGGACATAATCCTCCAACACACTGCACATGCCTTAGGCTAACATTCTCAAAACATTCTCTAGACACGGTCAATATTAGCATGCAACTGAACAGCGTTTGCCTTTGCACTCTACAAACACCACACAGAGTTAAAGCCACAATTATTAGCCCTCCTGTGGATTTGTTTTTTTTTTTTAAATGTTTCCCAAACAATGCTGAACAGAGCGAGGAAGCTTTCACAGTATTTCCTATAATATTTTTTCTTCTGGAGAAAGTCTTACTTGTTTTATTTTGCTAAAATAAAAACAATTTTAAATTTTTTAAAAACCATTTTAAGGTCAATATTATTAGCCCCCTCCTGTTATTAGCAAACAGACTTGGCCCAAATGTGGCCTCATTATGGCACTGTTAGCTTGTTGCCGGCACTGGCATGCATAATGTCAGTGGAATGTAGGCCATGCTTGGCAATGATGGCACCGCATGCTTGACGGCAAACTTCATTTGGGCCAGTTGTGGATGGGAGGTGTGTGGCCCAGATCAGTGTAGCGATTGTTCACATTGTTTAGGTAACATTAGGCTGGGCTATGACTCTGTTTTTGGGGTTTCTGGTTAAAGTATAAACTTCCCACATAACAAAATTTCTCTGGCCCATATCTGGCCCACACAGTCAGCATTTGCTAGGGCCACATGCCGCAGTGAATTATGGTACATGACTGGACCAAGTCTGGCTTGCATGTCAGGGGCAAACATGGACTATATCTGGGCCAAGTCTCAGCCAAGTTAATAACCCATAACTGGGCCTGAAATGGGCCAGATATGTTGGTGTTTCATGACTGCAATGGATTTGATAAACCCATGAAGCATTTCGCTTTATGGCAGCCCTTCTTCTCGAAGGGGCCTGATTTTTTTCTTTACTCAAAAATAATTTTTATGCATTTCAAAAGTGGGTCAAGATAGGCCAAACTTACACGGCCCACATATACATTTTTAACATCTGGGCCAAATACTACATTTGATATCTGACCCAAGTCTTGACTGCCGCCTAAAGGGCGGTGCCACCTCTGCCAAACCCGGGCCATGTTTGGCCCACATGCTTTATGCCAGTACTTGACGAATGCCTGCTGTGCCAGCTTTATGCCAAATCTGGAGCTGGGCCACACAATAACTTTTTCCTTGGCTCAAGTACCTCAAAGAAGGAAGGTCCTGAAGTGGCCCATAACTGGATTAAAGACAAGGGCCACACATGGGCTATCTCAGCCAATTTATCACCCTTAACTGGCCTTGAACTTGGCCAAAACAAGTTTAATGTTGGTACAGATTCTCAGCGATAACCCAGATTTGGCATAAAGCTGGCACAGCAGGCATTCGTCCAGCATTTGCTACAGTATGTGGACTTAACCCTTTAGCCAGCGCCCCAATGTGGTCGCACTGAGGCGCTTTTTTTCCCACATGTCAGTGTTTATAAATAGATTACACCACAAAGAAAGAAGTAATCTGCACAAAACTATACGTCAGACTAAAGCTTTTCAATGGGAGGCTTGTAAAGGATGTATTTGCTAAATTTGTGTAAGTTTTACAGAAAATGCTTAATGGATATGGAGTGAATATCATAGTAAAATCAACACATTGTTGCATTCATTGCACTACTTCAGGGTTTATTTCGAAAGGTAAGAGTCCACAGAAAACATACTATCGAACACATTTAGTCCACTGACACAATAGTACGGATTATGGATGATTATTCATTTGTTTATGTCGCCGTTTCTACCGGAGACCTGTTGTTTACCATGGTACTTACACATGAAAATGGCGTCTTTGTAGTAAAAAGCAAGGCAATGTCATAGCTTACAGTGTTACAGATAAAATAAGACCACAAACTAAATAAAAAGTCAAAGTTATAGTTACTAGCATTATTTGTTTTCGATTGTCTACAGAACAAACCACTGTTATACAATGACTTGTCTAATTACCCTAACTTGCCTAATTGAGCTAGTTAAGCCTTTAAATGTCACTTTAAGCTGTATACCAGTATCTTGAAAAATATCTAGTCAAATATTATTTACTGTCACCATGGCAAAGATAAAAGAAATCAGTTATTAGAAATGAATTATTAAAACTGTCATGTTTAGAAATGTAAAATCTTCTTTGCGTTAAACAGAAATTGCAGAAATAAATGTACAGGGGCGCTAATAATTCTGGCTTCAACTGTATTTGCACTGTAAAAGCAGAGCAAAACAAAGAGCTCACTTCTAGAGGTAGACGTGAAACAACAGATACAGCCCTCGGGCAACAGAAGACAGGGTCTATCGACATGATGTTGTTAATCAATCTGACCCCTAGATAATCCATTATGCTCTTAGCACACATATAAGCGAACGTCTGTGGTCAGACTGCAGTCGATAATCACATGGATGCAAACACTGGTTTTTCAGTTTAGCAGTATTTACTGCTACAGAGAGTATTCGATCTGGGTGGCAATATGCAGCTAACATGGGGAGTTTTGGTTGTTGTTGTTGCTGAAGTTCTAGCTTTAATTTATACAAACTTGACTACCATTATATATTTTTTCTTTATTTTTCAATTGTCCCACAGTTTTTCTACAGTTTACTTCAAAGCTATTATTATTTTATAATAATGATAATAATAATAATAATAATAATAAGTTGTGTAGCCTAATAATTATATTAATTCTAATAAAATGAAAACCAAAATAAACAAACTATTGCATTTTTCGTTTGATAAAAAATATACAGAAACAAAAAAGAAAATCAATCAAAGGGTGGCTAGTTTGTATGAATGTGTTTTAATATTAATAATATATGCTTAGCCTAGGTTAACGGTTATATACGCTGCCATAGGCTAGCCATATGGCGCGCGCACGGAAGATCAAAGCCGGTATTGATATAACCAAAAGCAAGATCATACCATTATAAATATTCCATTAACGATACTTATCGAAATATTTATACATTTACATGGTGTTTATTGAGATGGTGTGATCTGTCTAGGCTGTCTGATCTTTACAGAAGCTGTAAACTGACAGGCGCGCGGTGACCGCAGTGAAGTTCAGCTCTGACGAGGTGCTTTTATTTAGCCTGTAGTCTTTAGATTTTTTTACATAAAGTTCCATTACTTAAAATTTCATTCATTTTTTTTATTTATAGTTTATATATAAAATGAGTGCTAGCTTGTTTAACTGTTATCATTATGCAAGGATCATATTTCATATTCCGTCTATTCTTCAGTAGCTATTAATATATAATAGATTAATTAATACATTAAGACATTGAAGGTAGGACAACATCAGGTTGGACAACAAATTACATCCATGTAGTGAATTACTGTTGAGTGGTATCGGTGCGTGGTATCGGCCCTTCATTTACGAAACGAGTACGAATATTTCAACCAAGTATCGACCTGATACACGATACTGGTATCGGTATCGGTGCATCCCTAATAATAATAATAATAATAATAATAATAATAATAATAATAATAATAATAATAACAATAATAATAATTATAATAATAATAATAATATTATAGGTGACACGGTGGCGGAGTAGGTAGTAGCTGGTCAGTTGGCATTTCTGTGTGGAGTTTGCATGTTCTTCCCGTGTTCGCGTGGGTTTCCTCCGGGTGCTCCGGTTTCCCCCACAGTCCAAAGACATGTGTATACAGGTGAATTGGGTAAGCTAAATTGTCCACAGTGTATGTGTGTGAATGAGAATGTACGGATGTTTCCCAAAGATGGGCTGTGGAAAAAAATGCTGGATAAGTTGGCAGTTTATTCCGTTGTGACAACCCCGGATTAATAAAGGGACTAAGCCAAAAAGAAAATGAATAAAAGAATAATAATATTATAATTTTATTATTGTTGTTGTTTTTATCATCATTATTGTTGTTATTATTATTATTATTATTATTATTATTATTATTATTATTATTATCAGTGTAAAAAATATATTTTTTAAATTATATATTCATTTATTATAATTTTTTCAGTGGAAAAAGTGTAATATTACAAAAATGTAAACTTAATTCACCTTTATTCCTATATGAAACTGTCTTAGATTGAATAAACAATTGCACAAACGTTTAATGAAAGTGAAAGTTTACAAATGCACAAAATTGTCAGTTTTTATATAAGAAATTTCTGCCATTATTAGCACCCTAATTTAGAGTTTCTATCATTATCGTCATCATCATCGTATCTGGTAATGTTTTTGGGTCTTTTTTGCCAATTACTGCATGCATAATAATAGCTGTACATCATAATAAGAGCAGAAGCAGAACTCTGGGGAACAGCTGTGTTGACAGTGCGTTGCATTAGAAAGATCAACACGAAAGGGAAAATATGCATTTCACAGTAGATCTCCATATTTAATGACAAGGATCATGCTCCAAAACACACATAGAGCACAACAAACGCGGTTCACTGCTCCTCGACTGTAATAAACTTCGTAATCTCTTTGTCCTTGGCACTTTTCCTCTGTGTTTGGAGTACACTTTCAGCATTTGGTGAGCAATTTTAGCTCCGACTTCAAAGCAAACTTTAGTTTTCGTCATGAACCTGGATCTAGGAGTCAGGATTTGAAACCAAAAATGGAAAATGGAGATCAAAATGGGTTTGCTTAAAAGTTGGTGAATATTAAAGTTTTTTTTTTGTTGAGTTGTTGGGCCGGCAGGGTGGCTCAATGTTTAGCACTGTCGCCTCACAGCAAGAAAGTCGGTGGTTCGAGTCCCAACTATGCCAGTTGGCATTTCTGTGTGGAGTTTGCATGTTCTCCCCGTGTTTCCTCCGGGTGCTTCGGTTTCCCCAAAGTCCAGAGACATGCGCTTTATGTAGGTGAATTTGATTAACTAAATTGGCCAGAGTGTATGAGTGTGTGCTGTTGGACTATACAATAAATTCCGTGCGTGTTCAATAAAAAAGGTCAGCAGAAGTTTTTCTTCAATGTCAAACATCGTAAAAATGTTTATTGTATACAAATGGGTAATTCGATTCACAGAATTCTGTTATCCTCAATGCAATGCGAAAGTTACATTCAGGATGTGCGCAACCATGTTCATTTTCTGACTCCCACTTTTATAGGCAGCTGATATTAACAGGTGGAGTTTAGTGAAATTCGTCACTTGTCAATCATTCTCCAGTCCTCCATTGGGCGCACCCATCCATACGTCCTTTTTTTGTACGAATTGTCTGCACAACATTAAAAGCCTAAGCCTTTCTCAATATTCTGTGCTCACACACTCTCAGAAATAAAAGTACGTGAGCTGTCACTGGGGTGGTACCTTTTCAAAAGGTACACATTTGTACTTAAAGGGTCCATATTGGTACCTCAAAAGCATACATTAATACCTAAAAATATTAAGAGGAACACTTTTGCACTTTTTAGGTACTAATATGTACCCTTGAGGTATTAATATGGACCCTTTAAGTACAAATATGTACCTTTTAAAAAGGTACCACCCCAGTGACAGCTCGCGTATACCTTTATTTCTGAGAGTGCAGGAAGTTATACTGCAGAGCTCAAGTTCCTTTTAGACAAGCATTTATCTACTTCTGCAAAAATGCATCATTAGTATGCAAACATATCAGACTCAACAGAAGTTCAGTTAATATTTTACCTTAAGCAATACCAGCACAATTGGTAAAAAAAAAAAAAAAAAAAAAAAAAAAATCCCCCAACAGTGTGAATGTGAGAGTGTGTGGGTGTTTCCCCAGTACTGGGTTGTAATTGGAAGGACATCCGCTGTGTAAAACATATGCTTGAATAGTTGGGGGTTTATTCTGCTGTGGCAACCCTTGAAATAGAGACTAAGCTGAAGAAAAATGAGTGAATGAATGAAAGAGAGTAAGGTTTGGCACAGTTCTGGTTTTATGTAAGATGTTAATAAATGATGTTAATAAGTCTATGAAAGGCAGTCAGATGAAGCACAGAATCAGACTGAATTTGTTTTAATGGAGCAATAAACTGGTTTGATTTATTTGTCAGGAAATGTTCCAGCATGAAAACCTGAGCAAAGTTGGATACTTATGGATGTGTTTGCAAATGCAAATAACCCAAATCAGGCTTATTGGGAAAATGTGCACAGGGATACATTTCTGTGAACTGAGAAATATGTTTCTCAGGGTACACAATGGCTGTTTCTCAATAACAAGTACACAAAGTTCAGACTTGCCAGTGGGGTACTTCTTCAATTGGAACAGCAGTGTACTTTATAACGTCACTTACCTCACCATGGATTCATCATGGTGTAACATTAACAATAAAGTGATTTAATTATATAAAGCACGTCCTTATAAATAATATTATATTGATATTATAAATCAAAATTTTTGATTAAGAATGTGAAGTGAAATGGGTTATTATCAGGGCTTAATATTAACTTTTTTGATCACAAGCCAGTAGTTTTCCAACTTTGATAGCCACTCACCATTTTCACGAGCCACAATTTTGTTGTTGGTAAAATATATTTTATATGCATAAATTTGACTTTGGCATGCTAAAATTACTTGATTTAGACTTTGTGTTATGTCCACATGCCTCCTCATTCATTTAAAATATAATGCAAATATAGCTGTATACAGTACAAACTCTTTTTATTCAACAAAACCTTTCTTCAATTACATTAAAAAAAATTATTGCCTTGTATCTAAAACATAGGCTGCTTTGTTTTGCCTGTCCAGACTGAAGGTCTCTCAGATCATTAGTTAACTACACATACATGGGGAGTCAATCTCCTATTAAAGCAATGTTTTTGTAAAAATGATAATTAAACCATATTAACAAAAATAACCGTAAGCAAAAAAAAAAAGCAGTTGAAAAACATACTGTGTGTGATGATAGAAGGATGATCACACGCACTCGGGTAACATTTGGCCCATAATCTGTTCTGTTCATAGACAAAACCGGCAACCGTTGCTGCTTACAAAGACATTTTTTTTTTTTTTTAAACATCCGGAGCTTTTGGAAGCCGCCGGATTGTGGGTGTCATGAGCGTCACTTTTTGTCCAGTCAAATTCAAAGAGAACCGATCGCACCAGTTGCGTTTCCAGGCACAGTTGCTTTGCACCTGGAAACAGGAGCGAGCATGCTTTTTAAAAAGTCGCACGCATCACATCACCTGTGCACACAAGTGATCGTCCTCTCATTCACCTGCTTTCTTTTGCTCACGCGAACGCAATTTTTGTCTTAATTCTAACATGACTTTTGTGCGCATATTGGGTCATCTTTATTGTCGAATCCTGCTTTTAAGAAAAGGTAACACTTTATTTCGATGGTCCATTTGAGTATTAGTAGACTGTCTACTTAATATCTGTTGATACTGACATTCAACAGACATTTAACTGACTATAAGAAACTTTGCAAGTACATGTCAACTTACACTAACCCTACCCCTTGCTTTTATTTAAAGCATGGTTTAAATAACTCGCTCCTGTCTTTAATCTGCCAACCTCCGCTTGCGTTTGTTTTGATACAGGAGTGCAATAACTAGTTCAACCACTGGGTGTCAAACTTACATACTGCACCTTTAATGCAGTGCTTCTTGTCCGGACTGAGACCCACTTTATATCGTATATCTATCAGGCAGTGAAGATTACTGATGTAGTGCCTGAACCATCTACGATGTCCGGTACTTTAAGAATTAGCTCATAAGTTCAAATTAATTAACATTAATTTGCGGGGATTCGAATCAAAAGATTCGGACAACTGACTCACAGTCAGAAATATGTTAACACTTACACTTACGTTATCTATTGGTCCACCCTAATAGAAGTAAGTAGCACAACTTTATCTTTAGTAAATCTATGTTATATTATTACGTGGCCAACGATAAAAATATAAGTAGGATTTCACTATTTACACAAGCCAGGTAGCAAGACCGTATAGCTGAGGCAGTAACTTAGAAACACATAAAACTCCGACAAGGATCTTAAAATGAAACGCAAGTTTATTAAGCTACACACAGTAAACTACTCTACGCAAAACAGACAAACATACAGATACACACACACACACAGTTCTAGGATGAGAATGACTGAGGATGAGCGACAAAGAGTCTCAGACGTCTAGCACTTGCTTAAGTTTAGTATTGCAACCTGAGAAAACCACCGAGCAGAGAAACTGACAACGGTCAGGCACTTCAACTTAATTACCAGCTTCAGTATGTAATGAAAATTGGTCTGTGTTTACTTGCGGTTTGGTGACCAGTGTCACGTGTCCTCTGGTTGAGGGAAGCCCCGGCGAAGCCGATTGGTTGCAGCGCGTTGACGTGGTTGGGGATTTCCTTTGGAGAGGGCTTTTCCTTCTTCTCATGGAGCGTTGTTCCCAGTGACGGAGAGTCTGACGTCAGAGCGCGGGAAGTTCGCTGTAAGGGAATTCCTCCTGACAAAGGCTCTTTGGCAGGGTTATGAGACAGAGTCCGAAACGTTGAATGACTGATCCTTCTGCTGGATGACGCGACGTCTGATGGTTGTAGCACGGCTATACGAGCAGTAAGGTCAGACTGTGTTCATGTGAGCCGCGATGTACACAGAGGCAAGGTGAGCTCCTGTGGACGGGGTCACGTGGCCGTAGATGTTACGGCGGGGCAGACGCGGGCTGCTGGGTAAGCTCTCTGAGGTGATGTCCAGCAGGCCTGTTCTGAAGACGGGGAGCGTGCAACGCCTGTTCGTGCGTAGACCCCCCTCGTGAAGCACAGCGAAAGCTAATACGGAAACCCAAGCAAAAGCCAATGCGAAAGCACACAAAATCTTACAGTTTGGGCTTTTATAGCGGGTGGGTTTTAGACAAACCCACTGGGCTAGTGTCCAATGACCGTGGGTATGGTCCTATACTCACGCCCATCTTTTCCCTGTATGTCCACGCCCAGGGAGGCGTTATGGCTGGGGCTTAATATCTTATTCACGTTATCAAACTTTAATAAAGCTTCATAACTAAGTATTATTTGCAGATACAGTTTCATCATTTGAACCAATGTTCTCTGAAGCCTTATAGCTTCAGTTTGAGACCAAACATTATAGCCCTTATCAAATACAGTTAATTACGTGCGTTACACACGCTACAACACTTCATTTCTAGACACAATTATAGTGAATACACATGCTTACATGCATAGCGAAACATACACAACTATCAGCAATAAAACATCAAAGCAAAACACGCTTTTAAACGCAAAATGTCCGAGAAATCGCGCGGGCTTTTGTCTAGAGCCCATCACGGGATTTTTCTTATCCGGGCCGGAAAAGGGGTGGGGGGACATTTTCCCCTGGTAATACACAAATGTTTCTTTCTGGCGTTGGGTGTATAATTCAATTATCATGGTCACGTGAAAAGCAAATGGTCGAGAACTCGCAGATGGTAGTCAATTAGTAACTAGGGTAAGAACACGTCCTTTGTTTATAAAGGGGAAAGACGCATGTGTATTGGAATTAGCTTCAGGCAATTCCTAATTACGAAAGAGACCGAGTGGAGGCTCCATGAGGCTTGTTTATGCCGATTACGGATTCAGCGTAAAACGTGGCTTAGTCACTACACTGATTTGTAAAGAAATCAGACCTTAAATGTGGCAATTTTATATTGGAAAGACTGTTTACTGGAAACGCTGAGGCTGAAATTAAGGGCGTACTCACACTATGTACAGTTCCCTTTAACCGGGCCAAAGCACGCTTGTCCCCCCTTCCGTCTCCCCCGACGGCCTGCAATCACATTGCATTCGGGCCTGAGCACGCTTACGTCATCGATGATGCACCGTTCAGTGTAAGAGAAGCGCTCTCGGAGATTTCAGTGGAGATTTCTTTATATCATTATATCGTTTTAGTGGTTTGATATGCAGTGACACACAGTCAAATATTCCGCTGAACAGATCAGCCACTGCTGACGCTCATAAACAATCATAAAGTCCTTGTGCTGCAGGAATTAGAAGGTTTACTAAAGGCGCAGCTGTCGTGCAGAAAGGGGTTTGCGTCTTTAATAATCTACGACAGTGTTGGTTCATTAAACAGTAAGAATGATTAATAAATCCATATGAAACAGTCCCCAAAAGTCACGTCTCCTCTTCAGTTTCGGGCTCAGGTGTGCTTTGCACTCTCACTACAAGCGTACCGTTTCGAAGCCCAAGTGAACCGCGCTCAAGCACACCCCTTCCAACCAGGCCAGGGCTGGCCAACTGTACCGTGCCTGAGCCCGATTCAGCTCACTCACACTTCTAAAATTATCCGGGAAACGGGCCTGAGCACGATTCGGATAGCATAGTGTGAGTACGCCCTAAAAGTGCATTTGCCCTATTTGTATGAATTTGTATAATCTCATTCAATTTAGTACTATTTGCTTATCCCCCAATGACGTTTGGGTTTAGGGGTGGGGTTGGGGTCATTTTAGTATGACTGAATTCATACAGCCACTAAACTGACAGAATGTAAAATAGTTACGTTTCCTCATGAGATCAGGCTGATAATACAGTTGTGGCACTGCAGGGAAAAACTGTAAGAGATGTGGTACAATCCCATTGGCCAAACTCTATACCATCGCAATCTCCAAAGGACTCAAAGACGTTTCTTCTAATTCAGTGCAGCAGAAATGCAGAACAGCTTAACCTCTATAGACAGAGCGGCTTGCCAGGCAAACAGAGAGACCGTCAGTAAACAGCAACAGTTGGAGAGATTAGTCGATCCCGCACATACACACTGCCCTGAGAGCCTCATTAAGATGAGTGTAGTTTGTACTCGCAACCCCGACACAACAGTACAGACCCCGACTGACTCTATCAGTTTTATTATTCCCTTTGTCGGACTCATCCTTCTGGGGGCTGTTTTCCCCCATAATATCTCCCCTCTTCTATATTTCACACTGTAGTATTTCTCTCGGCTATCGCTGATAATTCATACCATCGGTTGTATAAATAGCAGCATTAGATCGTGATTATCGGTATTATGAGCTTCTGATTAGTAAAAAGTGTTCAAGTCCTTGTGCAAATCAGGATTAAGCCTTGTAAACTGGGGTTTATTGAGCGGTACGACTGACTGTCAGAGACTAACATCCATAGTTTTATCATTAATATTATAAATGATATACTTTTAAGTAGAAGAATATGAGCTGAATAATTCATTCTCAGGTCATTCAATACATAGCACCCTTTGAAATGCATGTTTAATGTGTGTGTACATAAATAAATAACATATATTGCTCTTTTGCTTTGAGTAGGCTTTTCTACGGTGGCCGGGAAGTGCAAAACAACATTACAGAGTGTGAAACACTTTTACGAGGCTCGAAACGAATTCACATTTGGAAAACATTTTTATCTATCATAAGGAGCAATTACATAGGAAAAACGGTTTTACCAAGGACTAAACAAGATTACATTTTAGAAAACAAATTAACAAGACGAAAAACACTTTTACAAGTCCCAAACAAATTTACAAATTCAATTCAATTCATCTTTATTTGTATAGCGCTTTTACAATGCAGACTGTGTCAAAGCAGCTTCACATGCATTATAAAAAATTGAAACAGTGTCAGTCCAGTTTTCAGTGTTGAAGTTCAGTTTAGTTCATTTCAGCGTGGTTTAACAATCACTGCTGAGAGTCCAAACACTGAAGATTAATCCATCGATGCGCAGCCCTACAAGTCCCGAACCATGCAAGCCAGAGGCGACAGCGGCGAGGAAAAAACTTCACCAATTGGCGAAAGTGAAGATTTAAAAAACCTCGAGAGAAACCAGGTTCAGTTGGGCACGACCATTTCTCCTATGGCCAGACGTCTTGTGCAGAGCTGCAGTCTATGGCGCCGGGGCTGGAGAACGCTGGACATCCATCATGGAGAGGCCACAGGTGGGTCACCGGCTGGTCAACAGACTGGCCCTTCGGGAACAATGCGAGGACTCGTCTGTCACAGGGATCGTCTTACAGGAATCTGTCTCATGCTCTCCACTCCTCCATGACCACCACAGCAGCTGCTCAGGATACGGCATGGTCCAGGATTATGAAAACCTCGGGAATAATAAAAAACAGACTAACATGAGCGCAGATGCCGTTCAAATTATAATGTCTTTTGGGAAGTGTTCCTGTCTCCGGTTGTCCTAAATAATGCAGACTCACAATCCTTTAGAGGATTTGGATTCCAAAGCATTTGTGTTTTATGTGTATGCTAATGTAAAGAGATGTGTCTTTAATCTAAACTGACAGAGTGTGTCTGCGTCCCGAACTGTGCTAGGAAGGCTGTTCCAGAGTTTAGGTGCCAGATAAGAGAAAGACCTTCTATACCACCTACAGTTGATTTTGATATTTTGGGAGTAATTAATTGTCCAGAATTAATTGAGTGTAGCGGACGTGATGGGCTATAATAAATCAGGAGCTCCTGCAAATACTGGGGAGCCAAGCCGTTCAGGGCTTTGTAGGTAGTCAGTAAGATTTAAAAATTTATACGATATTTAATAGGGAGCCAATGCAATGCTGAAAGAACTGGAGTAATATGATCATATTTCTTTGTTCTAGAAAGCACTCTAGCAGCTGCATTTTGAACTAGCTGAAGTTTGTTAAAAAGACAGAGACAGATTCTTTACAGAAAGGGAATAAACCAAACACCGAAAGTGACGCAGCGAAGGCGTTGTTGTCGTTCCTGGTTTTTAAGAGTATGTATGTCCCTGTAAGAAAACATTGTAAATAATTGGAAATCTGGCAACTGCAATATTAAAACCCTTGGGAACTTCTGTGGTCAGAACCAAAGTTCACCAAACTGTGTTCTCTGGTCTTCTACAGGTCACACTTTATTTTGATGGTCCGTTTGTTGAATTTAAGTTACATTGCATTTACATGCCAACTAATTCTCATCAGATTTTAAGTAGATTGTTAGGTTAGAGTCAAGGTTGGGGTTACGGTTGGGGTTAGTATAAGTTGACATGTACTTGCAAAGTTTCTTGTAGTCAGTTAAATGTCTGTTGAGTATCAGTATCAACAGATATTAAGCAGACAGTCTACTAATACTCAAATGGACCATCGAAATAAAGTCTTACCCTTCTACAACCCGATTGGTTGCAGCAAAACTGCATCATAGCTTATTATCATAAAGTTGACTTGATTTCAACTCTCCTCGATGTCCACATCGGCAAAGATGCACCGCGTTGCTCCTTGCCGCTTATTGCCGCCGGCTCCCATTGAAAATGAATGACTTCTAGCTACTTTGACGCTCTCGTCGCTTTCGGTGTGAACGTACAGTTATGCAGTTACTATTAAAAGAAATAAGATAAAAATAGAGCCAAAACAAAATATGAAGAGTTCAGATGCAAATGAACCGCCACTCACTAAATATTTTCTCTATTTCGGACTATTCTCTGTAAACCCTAGAGATGGTTGTGCGTGAAAATCTCAGTAGATCAGCAGTTTCTGAAATACTCAGACCAGCTCGCCTGGCACCAACAACCAAACCACATTCAAAGTCACTTAAATCACCTTTCTTTCCCATTCTAATGCTCGGTTTGAACTAAATGCATTGAGTTGCTGCCATGTGATTGACTGATTAGAAGTCTGCGTTAACGAGCAGTTGGACAGGTGTACCTAATAAAGTGGCCAGTGAGTATATGCACCTCTTTTTTTTTACAACGTAGACATGGCACAGTTTTCATACAGTATAACCATTAGTCCATGATATTTTCATGATATTTATGATATATTTATATATATATATATATATATAATCAGATGGTGTGTTTTATAAAACATCTCTAAACAGAGTTTGTATTTCATTTAAAAGATAAATACCTTAAAATATATACATATAAATAAACCATCATTTATATCGAGAGCATGAATAGAGTTTTATAGTAAGTCTGAACTCTGAAGGTTGGCGAGTTTGTTCATATCCTTAATTCTACAGAACGTATGAGCAATAACAATACAGATGCAAACACCATTAATAAAATAAAGTATCTTTTGGCCTTTTCCTTGCTAGTCTAAACCCCCAAATGCTCGAGCGTCTTTTATTTTCTTTCTCTGAAAGAATGAATAGATAGCCAGACGCTTTTGTGTCAGGCTCTTCTCGCATCTGGGTCTTTGCTCAGAGGCATCAGGGGCCGACAAAGCCTGCATTACAATGTACAAAACTCAATATCCCGATGCATCTTGTGCAAAAGGAGGTAATATTTCTGCTTCAAAAAACATGCTAAGAGCAAGATAAAAGCAGCTATTGTTGTCTGCCTTCATTGTCATTTATTCAATAAGCGAAGGCTTGGCAGGCAGAGGGCAACCTCAAAGATGACATTGGTCTAAAGACTGCAAAAAGACAAATGAGGATGACTGAACCCCCCACTGCCAGCGGGACGGCGCTAATAGACTCGGTTGTTCATTTCTTCAGCAGCATGAGCACATTAAGTTCAGGATGTCAGTATGTTATAATGTTCAGTACAAGCCTCAAAGCATATATGTCTCACAGACAGTCTGGATGTATAGATGTCTGCCAGACTTTTGTCTGTTGGCTACACGTCTGGTCCACTGTTCTGCTCAAACTGGCTTTCGTCTCGCCAAACAGTCGAATTATTAGCTGTCCTGTATAATTTTCCCCCAATTTCTGTTTAACAGAAAGAAGATTTTTTTTTTCAACACATTTCTAAACATAATAGTTTAATCACTTATTTCTTTTATCTATGCCATGATGACAGAACATAATATTTTACTAGATATTTTTCAAGATACTAGTATTCAGCTTAAAGTGACATTAATTAGGCAAGTCATTGTATAACAGTGGTTTGTTCTGACGACATTCTAAAAAATATTGTTTAACAATTTTGACTTCAACTGTTTTGACATTTTTACAGTTTGTTTATTGTTCAAATCACAGACAGTGCTATAGCTTGGTTTGTTTGTTTGTTTGTTTGTTTGAGCAGGGATGTACTGTAGCAGTGCCCTAGCAACAACCCTAGCATTCATAACAACATGCTAAAACCAGTCAGAAGCCTATGGCAAAGCACCACTCATATGTTCTGCTCATAATGGCTTTTGTCTCGCCAAACGTGATGTACAGTCGAATTATTAACCCTCCTGAATATCCCCCCCCCCCCCCCCCCCCCCCAATTTCTGTTTAACAGAAAGAAGATTTCTAAACATAATAGTTTAATCACTGATTTCTTTTATCTTTGCCATGATGACAGAACATAATATTTTACTAGATATTTTTCAAAATACTAGTCATTCATTTATTCATTCATTTTCTCGTCGGCTTAGTCCCATTATTAATCCGGGGTCACCACAGCGGAATGAACCGCCAACTCATCCAACATATGCTTCTACGCAGCAGATGCCCTTCAAGCTGCAACTCATCTCTGGGAAACATCCATACACACTCATAGACTACGGACAATTTAGCCTTACACAAATTACCTATACCACATGTCTTTGGACTTGTGGGGGAAACCGGAGCACCTGGAAGAAACCCACGCGACCACGGGGAGAACATGCAAACTCCACACAGAAATGCCAACTGACCCAGCTGGGACTGAAACCAGCGACCTTCTTGCTGTGAGGCGAACGTGCTTTTTACTATGCCACCGTGGCGCCCTCAAGATACTAGTATTCAGCTTAAAGTGACATTAATTAGGCAAGTCATTGTATAACAGTGGTTTGTTCTGGAGACAATTTAAAAAATATTGTTTAACAATTTTGACTTCAACTGTTTTGACATTTTTCACAGTTTGTTTATTGTTCAAATCACAGACAGTTCTATTGCTTGGTTTGTTTGTTTGTTTGTTTGTTTGTTTGTTTGTTTGTTTGAGCAGGGATGTACTGTAGCAGTGCCCTAGCAACAACCCTAGCATTCATAGCAACATGCTAAAACCAGTCAGAAGCCTATGGCAAAGCACCACTCATATCTTCAGATAGATAGATTGACAGGAAGACATAATAGATGGATGGATGAACGGACGGACAGACAGACAAGATAGACAGACAAGGTATATAGATAGACAGACAGACAGAGATAGATGGATGGACAGACAGACAAGACTGACAGACAGGATAGATAGACAGATGGATAGATAGATAGATGGATAGACTAATAGACAGACAAGATAGATGGATAGACGGATGGACAGAGACGGACGGACGGAGATAGATAGATAGATAGATAGATAGATAGATAGATAGATAGATAGA
>CAIGQQ010033701.1:2612528-2622539 GCA_903798035.1 Danio albolineatus
GTTTGTCAATTGACCAATAGTCTTAGTCAACCGACCAATAGTTTTACACAACTCACCAATAGTTTCTCAACTGACCAATAGTTTGTGAACTGACCAATAGTTTAAATCAACTGACCAATAAATTAAGTAAACTCACCAACAGTTTTAGTCAACTGACCAAGTTTTAGTCAACTGCCCAATAGTTTTAGACGACTGCCCAATAGTTTTAGACGACTGCCCAATAGTTTTAGACGACTGACCAATAGTTTTAGAAGACTGCCCAATATTTTTAGACGACTGACCAATAGTTTTAGACGACTGACCAATAGTTTTAGTCAACTGACCAATATATTTAGTCAACTGACCAACAGTTTTAGTCAACTGACCAAGTTTTAGTCAACTGACCAATAGTTTAAGACAACTGACCAATAGTTTTAGACGACTGACCAATAGTTTTAGACAACTGACAAAGCTTTAGTCAACTGCCCAATAGTTTTAGATGACTGACCAATATATTTAGTCAACTGACCAATAGTTTGTCAACTGAACTATAGATTGTGAACTGACCAATAGTTTAAGTCAACTGACCAATAATATAAGTAAACTCACCAACAGTTTTAGTCGACTGACCAATAGTTCTAGACGACTGAACTATAGTTTTACTCAACTGAAACTGACCAATAGTTTTAGTCAACTGACCAATATATTTAGACAACTGACCAATAGTTTTAGACGACTGACCAATAGTTTTAGACGACTGACCAATAGTTTTAGACAACTGACCAATAGTTTAAGACGACTGACCAATAGTTTTAGTCAACTGACCAATAGTTTTAGAAAATTAACCAATTGTTTGTCAACTGAACTATAGTTTTATCCAAATGAACAATAGTTTTAGTCAACTGACCAATAGTTTGTCAGCTGACCAATAGTTTTACTCAACTGACCAATAGTCTGTCTACTGACCAATAGTTTTAGTCAACTGCCCAACAGTTTTACTCAACTGACCAATAGTTTTAGTCAACTGACCAATAGGTTTAGAAAACTGACCAACAGTTTTACTCAACTGACCAATAGTTTTAGAAAACTGACCAATAGTTTTAGTCAACTGACCAACTGTTTACCAAATAACCTTGGTACACACAAACTTACCAATATGACCCCAAGGCTCCAGAGGTCACACGCCTGGTCATATCCCGAGCTGTGGAAAAGCTCAGGCGCTGCATACTGCAGGGTAAAGCAGGGGGTCTGCAGAGGGGCACTCCCGCTCCCCGCCGGAAACAACCGTGCAAAGCCAAAGTCAATCACCTTCAACACAGACTCATCCGACTCATCAGCGAACAACACGTTCTGCAGGTGGAGGTTAAAAAGACAACAACACCGCTATGCATTAACATAATAAACCACAAGAGGTTCTGCGTTACAGTCATTTGACTTCATGAGCATGTTTCAGCACCCTTGATCCAATTATGAAGCATCACGATGTATTGAAACAGGCAATGCGTATCGTATCATGAGGCAGCTGCTCTGAACTAAAGCTGAAAGATTTCATTTTGGGGGAAAAAAAAATGTATAAATAAATAAATAAATAAAAATTGCCTGATGAAGATTAATGTCGGCAGTCTAGTGCTCTTTTTCCTCAGTGCTTTTACCTGCATGTATGAAGGCACATTTAAGTTTCTCAGCACGGAGACCAATCAGCACACGGCGAGCTGAGCACAGAGTGAATGCTGAATGTATAATATCACCGAGTGAAATCAAGCAAACTATGAGTAATGATCACACAGCTGACGGGAGAGCCGAATGAGAGAACTGACTAGAGCGTGGCCACTTAGTGGAGCAACAGATGTGAGCATAATGCCTTTCTCAACACATGACGGAATCCTTTTATACGTTTAGACAGAGAATTGATTAAAAAGGCAGTGAAGATGCTCATTTAGTCATTGTATTTGTGTTTATTTCATTGAGCATTTTTGTGTTCGCTTTGCTGTTTGTCGTTCTCATCAAACGTCGACAAATTGGTGTCAAAAATATTTTCTGCTATATATATACTGCGATATGAACATAATTTCATCAGCTGAATTGAAAATCTCTATTTGAAATATTTCATTCATTCAGATAGATTGGAATGATCAAGTGTTGTTCTGTGCAGCGAGTTTGCCTAAATTATAATAAATTACAAGCATATATAAATACAACAGAGCAAAGACAAAGGTTAAACAAACAGTGCTTTATGGTTTTCTGGAGAATCTAACGGTGCATTCACACGAGGCTTCAGTATCAACTCTTGACAGAGGGTGTGTCTGAAGTTGGGGCTGACCTAATCGTCATATCAGCGTCAGCCAATGAAATTAGTCGACAATCAGCAACTGTCTGAGCTGGTGTATTTGCATACAGCAATCTGATTGGCTGACACTTCCATTGGCGCTTAAAAAGTTAAGAAAGTCCCAACTTCTGCAGCGAGCAATGCTACTGAAGTGGCGCCGACGGATCCACAATGCAGTTTGGCAACGCCTGACGTCACCCATTCAAAGTGAATGGGAAGCATTGACGCTGACGCCCCGTGTGAATGGGGCGTAACAGTATTCAGGTACAGAAATTGAACAATCAAACATATAATAACATGGTCATCATTGTATAATTTTTTTTTAAATAATCATTTAATAATGTTTTTATTATTTAATCTTTAATAAATAATGTAGTCCTGTGATGTAACTATTGAGGATACACACATTGCGATATCAATGCTCAAACGATATACTGTGCAGCACTACTGCACATCTATTTTATATCATTTGTATAAATCGTTTCAATTCTCCAGCTGCACATTCTTACTCAGTGTTTTTTTATTTTTTTATCTGAATTTAAATATTAATTCACACCAAAATGTCAATTCGGTCACACTTTCTTTTGATGGTCCGTTTGTTGAATATAAATTACATTGCCTACATCTACATGCCAACTAATTCTCATTAGATTATAAGTAGATTGTTAGGTTGAGGTTAGGGTTGGGGTTAGGGTTAGTGTAAGTTGACATGTACATGCTAAGTTTCTTATAGTCAGTTAAATGTTTGTTGAAGGAGCATTTCAACAGACATTAAGCAGACAGTCTACTAATGCTCAAATGGACCATCAAATTATAGTGTTATCATCAATCATCCTTACCCCCCTTATTCCCAACTCATAAGTAGTTTGTGAATCACAATGTTTGCCTCAGTTCCAAAAAGACATAAACAGGTCATCTTTTCATTTTTACGACATTATAACATGAAATTAACACAAATAAATATTAAATTGCATATGAAAAACCTACTTTTTTTTTTTTAATGGCTACACATATGCAATATATTATATAATCTTTTTTATTCATTCATTCATTTTCTTTTTCGGCTTAGTCCCTTTATTAATCAGGGGTCGCCACAGCGGAATAAACTACCAACTTATCCACCATATGTTTTACGCAGCGGATGCCCTTCCAGCTGCAACCCATCACTGGGAAACACCCATACACACTCATTCACACACACATGCATTATAGACAATTTAGCTTGCCCAATTCACCAATACCACATGTCTTTGGACTGTGGGGGAAACCAGAGCACGGGGAGAACATGCAAACTCCACACAGAAATGCCAACTGACCCAGCCGAGGTTCGAACCAGAAACCTTCTTGCTGTGAGGCAATCGTGCTACTCACTGTGCCACCGTGACGCTATAATCTTTTTAAAGTGTTGCTTTTTTAATTTAATGTATGTTTCAATAAATCTGCCACATAACCAAATTTTTATTATAGCCATTAAAGTGACTGTATTATTTCAACAAATGTGACTGGTCGCAATTATCAAACTGAAAAGCTGATATAAACCTGCTAGTAAAGCAGATTTAAAATTGATATCATTTGCAATTAAATGTTTTAATATATGACATTTTGATTACTTTGTTGATTATACATCATTTCTTTTGGTTGCTTGGGAATTGCTTTATTCCTCTAGTCTTAACCCTTTACGGCGTACGATCACACCGGTGTGATCAGTCTTGGCTGGTCCCTAAAGTGTGCGATCAAACTGGTGTGATAAGAACGTTCAGCGCACACGTCTTCAACTGCTAAATAACTGCTTTTATCTGATGCTGCGTGCGCGGAGGCACAGAAAGAGGTGCGCAGCGCTAGTCATAAATCATCTGTGCTTTATTTTAGGTTTCAGACATTCAAATACACTTAACTACAAGCAACTACCATTTAAGGTTCGTAAAAAATAGACCGGGACAATGTGCTTTGTTCATGTAAGATACACACGGTTTATGTTACATGGTCTACTCCACTCCTGAATAAACAGTTGTTTACCTTCATGAATATCAGAAGAAAATTATGAATAAACATGGCATAAATCCAACTCGGATCTCTCCTGCGGTTGTTGCTAAAAGGAATAGAGCTGCGATCAAACATTAACGAGAAGTTCTTATATTATTCAATAAATTACACACTAATTGTATTTACAATTAATGCTTAATTTAATAAATAATATAAATACTTGATAACTTTCGATCGCAGCTCTATCTCCTCTAGCAGCTGTTTAAAAGACTAAACACATGTTCTATTGCATATTTGAACTTTAAAGAAAGTTATAAAGCAGCACCCATTGACTTCCATAGTATTTTTTGTTCCAGCTATGGAAGTCAATGGCTGCTGGTTTCCAGTATTCTTCAGAATATCTTGTTTTGTGTTCAACAGAAGAAAGATATTCATAAAAGTTTTGAATTTGAGTAAATTTGAGTAAATGGTGAAGAATTTTTCATTATTTTGGTGAACTATCCCTTTAACACAACTCTATTCCATGCATGTAATTCTCTATCAGTACCTCCGGTTTGAGGTCTCGGTGCACAACTCCAGCCTCATGCATGTAGCTGACCGCAGACACCAGGCTCTTCATCAGCTGACTGGCCTCCCATTCTGCAAACATCTTCCTTTTCCTGATTCTCTCCAACAGCTCTCCACCACGCAACATCTCCATTACCAGATACGTATGGTACTGGGAGAGACCGAACACAGAACACGGCAATGAAATAATGGAAACAGTAGAACATAACTAAATGGATTATGAAAATAACCATATGAATGTCTTTATTTTTACAGCTAGCTGTGTGTGTAGTATTAAGGAACACTCCACTTAAAAAGAAAAAAAGGCTCATTTTATAAATCCCCTGGAGTTAAACAGGTGAATTCTATCATTTATTAATCGATTGAACCAATCTCTTTGTCCGGCGGCAGCACTTTTAGCTTAGCTTAGCATAGATCATTAAATTGGATTGGACCATTAGCATCTCACTTAAAAATTACAACGTTTTTTAGTAATTTTCCTATATAAAGTTTGACTTCTGTAGTTACATTGTGTGATATTAATAGGAACTACGCTCTCATTCTGACGTAATAATCAACGTTGCTGCCGTACCATGGCTACAGCACATGCAATGCTATCATGCAGCACCTGGGAATCATCTAACTTAACAACACAGGGAGCATTATACGTTACTATTTTACGTGCTATTTTCGTGCACTGTTTCAAACATTCCTGTTAACATTGGGATGTGAAAATAAAATCTTAAAACCCCAACCTCAAAAAAATCCCTAATAGCTAAATCCATTCATTCGGATCTGCTTCATTGTAAACAGCTGAAATAATATCAGTAATATGGTTAATAAAAAACTAAAAATTACTAAAGATAGAATAAATAGCATATATTAGATAAAAAGCTGTACATAAATGAAACCGTTTAAAATTAATTGCCTGATATTAAGAAATTAAATCAAGTAAACAAACCTCATTAACTTTTTCTTCTCTGTATAACTGAAATACATTGACTAAAGATACTATAGTTATTTAGTAAACAGCAGTGAATGAATCTCTCATTTTGCTATGTCTAAAATAAAATAGAGATATGTTTACATTATATTATGTGTAATCGTCTGTTATTTAGACTGTTATTTGTTTTACAGTCCATGGTTTAAGCATGCACTCAAAACCCAAAGCGTTAACTTTCGATTCTCTTTGAATCGTGTGTACGGAAACAGCATCTCTTTAGCGCTATGGAGCACTTCTGGCTGTAATGTGGCCTTTTTTTATCCATTTTAAAGTGTTTTCAAACCTAATTTAAATGAAATCTACTTATCATTTTCTTCACATTTAAGAGCAAGGGGAGCCCCCTGGTGGTTTGGCAGTACTTGTGTATAGGGAGGATCGTCTCTTTGATTATGTTTTTCCCACCCTTCATAAAAAGATTAAAAATAAGGGAGAAATACTTTGAGATGCTAGCGGGATAGAATGGGGAGGAAAAAACAGGAAGGTATACATGTATAGCGTAAAATATTTGTTCCAGTTGCAGCCATGGTACAGCAGCATAGTTCCTTGAACTTTTCATTTTCTGTCGGTCTTTATACACAGTGTAACTACAGAAGAGTCAAGCTTTAATTATGAAAATTATTGAAACTCTTTAATCATTTTTGAGTGGAATGCTAATGGTCTAATCCGATTCAATGATCTATGCTAAGCTAAGCTAAAAGTGCTCCTGCCAGATTCATAGATCGGCTGAAAGGATTAAATATGGTAAAAACCTAACAGCTTAACTCTTATGGAAATAACTCTTAACTCTGTAGAGTTAGCTACAGAGCACAGAGTACAAAAACAGCCAGACACAGGAAAATTTTCTTTCCTCAGGCCATCTACTTCATGAACAGTTAAATATTTTCTATTGTGCAATAAACGTGCAATACTTTCTTAAACGCACTTGTACACAGCACCTTATAACAATACACGATGCAATACTTCTCCTTACGCACTTGTACACAGCACCTTATAACAGTATACAATGCAATACTTCTTACGCATTTGTACACAGCACCTTATAACCTGTATATTTATAACAAATCTGTACATACATTTCAACATCCAGATCTTTTTGGACTGACTGCATCTCTGTTTAATGTCTATCGTCTTTTTTTTTTCATAATTATTCTGTGTTGTCACTTGTCACTTTATGTACACTGGAAGCTTCTGTAGACAAAGCAATTTCCTTGTGTGTGAAGAACACTTGGCAATAAAACTCATTCTGAGTTATAAATTTAGCCTATTTTTTTAAAAAGTGGAGTGTTCCTTTAAGGCATACCTGATCAGTGTAGACCTCATGGAGCGTGACAATGTTTGGGTGAGATTCACACTGGCGTAGAGCCGCGATCTCTCTCTGAGTCATGGCCTCCATCCTACAACAGCAAAAAGACCACGAGTAAGCATGTGTGATGTGTACCATGTTAATAATGTAATTGTGTTGTTTTGATGACATTTGTCACTCACTCTGCAAACAAAAAATCTAAAACAGAGAAGTTCGCATATTGACTTTAAAAAAATAAATGAAAATTTACTTTAAAAAAACGGAAGCCACTGACATTAATAGACATTTAAAAACATACTATGGAAGTCAATAGCTACCGGTTTCCAACATTTTTCAAAATATCTTCTTTTGTGTTCAACAGAAGATTAAAAATAAAAATCAATCTGGTTTTAACAACTGTGGAGGGTGAGTAAAAATTTTGACAGAATATTAATTTTAGGGTGAACTATCGCTTTAAAGAAAACAGTTGTTACACATCTCAGAGCAACATACAGCTTTGTTTGATCACAGAATTAAAACATTTACAAAATGTTACAACAAAAGGAAAACAGTACATACAGATGGCAGTGGCATGGCAGATCAGTTCTAACACGTCCTTTTTTCATTCATTCATTTTCTTTTTGGCTTAGTCCCTTTATTAATCAATGGTCGCCACAGTGGAATGAACCACCAACTTATACAAGTTTTACACAGCGGATGCCCTTCCAGCTGCAACCCATCTCTGGGAAACATCCATACACACTCATTAACACTCATACACTACGGACAATTTAGCCTAGCCAATTCACCTCTACCACATGTCAATGGACTTGTGGGGGAAACCGGAGCACCCTGAGGAAACCCACACGACCACAGGGAAAACAACTCCACACAGAAATGCCAACTGACCCAGCCGAGGCTCGAACCAGCGACCTTCTTGGTGTGAGGCGAACGCGCGACCCACTACGTCACCGTGGCGGCCCACATGCTTTTTCATTGCTACTAATTCTACCATAAAAAGAAGTTCCATGGAATCCCTCAGAGTTGTAACATTGCAAACACATTTCTCTAAATGTATCTATTATATCAGCCTTTATACTTATTATATTTGACTGAAGTTAGTTTAGTAGAATTAACGTGAGTGTCTTAGTGTTACAACAGCTATATCCATTATAACATTTTAACAATCAGAGTACAAAACAATTTAAACAACGTTATAAAAACAACTTTTAGTGCAATTAACACCTTTGGATCATTTGTCTTCATTTGAGTGATAAATATCTAAAAACAAAAAGCTACCTAATTTTAAAGTTAGGCTTTTGATCATAATTTAAGTCTTTAATATTATATCAATACGTAATTTATAGTGATATATTGTACAGATTTAACTGAGGAAGTTTACCTTTTAATTTCTGTTATGGGAAAAAACAACTGCATATAAACACATAGACACGTTGCATCTAAAAACTAAATTTTAAAATTGGGCTTTTATTCATAATTTAAGTCTTTAATATTATCCCTATAAGTAACTAATAGTGATGTATTGTGAAGCTTTAGCTGAGGCAGATTTTTAATCCTTTAATTTCCCTTAAGAAAAAAGCAACTACATAACTAATCTTCCCCCTGCTCTACAGAAAACATCCCAAACTTTGACTTTAAAACCAAGTTATATACCAAACCCTCATTTTAATCTGCTATTAAATCCATAGCCATCACCTGCTGGTTATGGATAAACACTCTTCTATAATAATAATCAAATACAATAACATTAGGTATGAAATTATTAATGTCAATGAAGGAAAACTGCATTTGTCAGTAGTGTTGTCATGATACAGGAATTCAGAGCCTGTTGACACTGGAATTTTAAAAATTTCCATTTCCTGCTAACATTTGAGCACTGTTCGTGCTCTTAAACGAAGCTGATTTGCTTTTGTGTTCACGCACTCAACAGAAATGACTGCAGAGTTCAACACTAAGGATTTATTCTACTGGCCCGATTGGACCAGTGATTCAGAATTTTACTTGCCCTGCCAAAATTTTTCACTGGCCCCACCAAAAAAAAAAAAAAAAAAAAAAGAGTTAATTGCTATTTCTTAGCCACATATTTTAAATAATGTGTCAAAAATCATTTCTAAAAATGTTAAGGAAAATGTGCAGGTATTTTATTGCAAAACAAAACCTGGCTGACTTAAAAATGACAGCAAAACATCACGAAACAGACATTTTCTTTTAGCCTCATAATTTGATGTTGCCGTCATGTTGTCGTCTCTTTGCTGTGTTGTTTTTTACCAGGTTACGGAAAAAAATAACGTGCTCACAACATCCAATCAGATAAGAGGAACCAAAAAAGCAATTTGGTATTTATGACTTCACAGGGAAGGTACCATTCAAATACTTGAAAGCACAAACCTTTTCTTGATTTTAAGACTATATATGCATGCAATTGACAAATAGTCGCAGGCAAATTAAAATGTAGTGACAAGGCAGCACTGGCCTGATCGGGCCAATAACGATTCTGTCTACTGTCCCGAGCATCTCTCACAGTGTCCCCGGGCCATCGGGCAGTCCTTATTGTTGAGCCCTGGACTGTAATTGGCTGTGAAGGTCAACAGTTCACCGAACTCACCGCTGTTTACTAAATTTAACCACATATAAAGGGACACTGGAGCGTTTTAGTGTCGTGATTCATCAGCGGACTGCCCGTATCTCAGCTTATAGACAAACCAGCTGATCGACGCGACTTTGAAATGCTCCAGAGTCCCTGTATCTGTGGTTACACTCAGTGAACAGTGGTGAGTTCGGTGAACTGATGATCTTAACAACCAATCACAGTCATTTCTGTTGAGCACGTTTTTAAACAGCGCTGATTTGCTATTGTGTTCACGCACTCAA
>CAIGQQ010033701.1:2637539-2651792 GCA_903798035.1 Danio albolineatus
TGTATGTGTGTATGTGTATTAGGGCTGCACAATATATGGTTTCAGCATCGATATCACAATGTGTGTGTCCACATCCCAGTATATGCAATGTTGAATTGGGTTCATAGTTGATCAACAATTGAGAATATATGAGATTTGTGAAGTCATTGCAAAGTATAACCATAACAGAGAGAATCTGTATCATTTGCATGTGTTATAAAGGCTAGTTAACACTTTATTTCGATGGTCCATTTAAGTATTAGTAGACTGTCTGCTTAATATCTGTTGAAACTGACATTGAACAGACATTTAACTGACTATAAGAAGCTTCGCAAGTACATGTCAACTTACACTACCCCTAACCTTACAGTCTACTTCTAAATCTAATGAGAATTAGTTGCAATGCAACTTAAACTCAACAAATGGACCATCAAAATAAAGTGTGGCCAAAGGCTTCTCAAGAGAGCTAAAAGCATTCAGGGACGATAAAATACAACATTTGTAACTTTGATGAGGAGTACATTTACTGAATTATTCACAAATGCAGACTATACAGAGTTATTTTACATTTCATTATTCAATTTCTGTATCTGAATACTGTTTGACTCTTCAGTTAAACCATTAAAGCGCTGTTTTAACTTGTTTTTTGCTTTATCTTACTTTTTTCTTTGCTCAGTTGTAATTTTTCCTGCTTAAAAATGCGTTCATTATTTTGTTAAACATGATTCATACCCTTACAAAATCAGCCCGATCAATCTAAATTAATAAAATTACCAAAGATAATATTCGCCCAAATATAGAGCTAATTAAGCACAGTGCTTCCCACAGGTTTGAGATATACTTACGGTAGCCGGATTGAAACTCTTTTACCCACAGCACATAAATGGTCAACTACATGCGACAAACCAAAAATAATGTGATTTTTGAATTATTTTTATTTTATTTTCAATGGGTTAAAAAAAATATTTTTGTCAAAAAAGCTGTTGAAATAAAAAAAAATCCACTATTTCTCTTGCTTTTGCGCTATTTAGGAGCCATGTACACCCACTGTCAGGTAAATGCTTCTTTCTTTTCTCTCTCTTTTTTTTTCTCTCTTTCTCTCTCCCTGCTTTATTGGCATGATATTTACAGTATTGCCAAAGCATTTTAGATAGGCCTATGTATAAAATATACAGCAGATGAGAAATAAATAACAGAAAAAGGAATAAAAATAGGCATTATCGTTAGAAAATTATAATGATTACTAGAATAAAAAATGTAGATTGTTTAAATAAGGCAAATTAGTTGATTAGCCACTTCCAATGGTGTAACTTTGATGAGGAGTACATTTACTGAATTATTAACAAATGCAGACTGTACAGTGTTATTTTACATTTCATTATTCAATTTCTGTACCTGAATACTGTTTGACTCTTCAGTAAAACCATTAAAGCGCTGTTTTAACATGTTTTTTGCTTTATTTTACTTTTTTCTTTGCTCTGTTGTAATTTTTCTTCCTTAAAAATGTGTTTACTATTTTGTTAAACATGATTCATACGCTTACAAAATCAGCCCGATCAATCTAAATGATTGATTTCCCCCCCCCAAAAATTGAGCTAATTAAGCCCAGTGCTTCCCACAGGTTTGAAATATACTTGCGGTGGTAGCCGGATTGAAACACATCCTTTCCCCACAGCACATAAATGTTCAACTACATGCGACAAACCAAAAATAAATGTGATTTTTAACTATATTTTTATTTATTATGACAATCAGTGTGTAAAAAATAAATGGGTTCAATGGGTAAAAGTTATTTAAAGAAAAAAAAGAAATCCACTATTTCTCTTCCTTTTATGTTATTTAGGAGCCATGTGCACCTACTGACAGGTAATGGCTTCTCTCTCTCTCCCTCTCTCTGCTTTAGCATTTTAGATAGGTCTATGTATAAAATATACAGCAGATGAGAAATAAATAACAGAAAAAGGAATAAAAATAGGCATTATTGTTCAAATATTATAATAATTACTAGAACAAAAATATAGATTGTTTAAATAAGGCAAATTAGTTGATTTGCCATTTCAAATGGCGTACAAATAGTTTGCAGCCTGTATATTTTGTTCTCTCCAGGTATATAGTAAAGTTTATCAGAGTTATTTATTAAATGATTAATTCTTTAATGTTTCTCTCACGGCTGTGCGCGTGCAGTCACCTGTGAAAAGGTAATGCAAAAATGCATACAAATAACAGCAACTTTAGAAAGTGAAAGTAAAACCTGAATCCCGGCCATTTTTGGGGTTTCAGAAACTACGGTCGGATGCATTTTGGCACAAAAGTCTCGTCTCTGTGGGGCTGCAGAGAAAGATTCGGTCACACTTTATTTTGATGGTCCGTTTGTTGAATTTAAGTTACATGTCAACTAACTCTCATTAGATTATAAGTAGACTGTTAGGTTGAGGTTAGGGTTGAGGTTATGGTCAGTGTAAGTTGAAATGTACTTGCAAAGTTTCTTAGTCAGTTAAATGTCAGTATCAACAGATATTAAGTAGACAGTCTACTAATACTCAAATGGACCATCGAAATAAAGTGTTACCAACGATTCTCACGCACACACAGAACCAGCAGTAGTAAACAGAGCTAGAGTAGGCTTTCTTTTTGAAAAACAAAATATCGATATTTTCCAATATCATACAGTCTTAATGTCTATGCACAGTACACACATATATTTATACAATTTACTAATATAAGCTTTAATTTTGGATGTGATTCATCTTTATTGACAGCATTAGTATTAAGGTGGATGTCTCTAGTGGGCAGTAAATTAATTTTATTCAGTCGTCGATTGAACGACTAGAATGCGTATGGCTATAGAGAATCAAAGAAATAAGCTCGTACTTATATACTTTGCAGTGCTTCGTGATGTATAAACATCTTCTCAGTTATAATAACCTTATGGCAATGACTGGTGTGATAATTTTCATTCAAACCTTGTGTCAAAGGATAAACATTTTTAGTGACCTTCACAAGAAGGACAAACCAGTTTGATCAAGAAACACACATGTAGGAACACAGAGTTCAGTTCTCACCTCCTGTGCCAAGCACTTTGAGAAGTTCAAAGTTCTCCATGCCAACTTTCTCAGTGTATCCTGTGAGGTTTGCTGGAAATGGACAAACAGGGAACGTTCACAATAAATCATACTTTGAGTTAATACTTTGAGTCTCCCTACACACACTAACTACGTAGATCAGCACTATATTCAATACACTTAAAGAGACAGTTCACCCAAAAATGAAACATTTACTCACTATTTACTCTCCCTTAAGTGGTTCCAAACCTTTATGAGTTTCGTCCTCCTGTTGAACACTAAAGAAGATATTTTGAAGAATGCTGAACACCTGTAACCACTGACTTCCATAGTAGGAAAAATAAATACTATGAAAGGCAATGGTTACAGGGTTTCAGCATTCTTTAAATTATCTTCATTTGTGGCCAACAAGAGAAAGAACATCTTAAAAGTTAAAGACGAGTAAATGATGACTGGATTTTAATTTTTAAGTGAACTATCCACTTAAATATAGTAGTTATACAGCGCATGCAAATGCTACAATATCAACATTTGAAAAAGTAACTAACAAGTGATACTTTGGTAACATTTAACAACCAGGTTTGATTGTTAACTGCACTGTTGATATTACTTTCTCAAGGATTTAACTATATTAAAGGATAGTTCACTCAGTGCACTGTAAAAAGCAATAGCTGTTCTCACTAATAAAATTAAGTGCAGTTAACTTATTATGAATGCATTTGTTCACCTTACAGTATTTAAACAAGTAATGCCAACTTTTTAGCACATTAAGTTGTTGAACTAAATAGATTCAAGTAATCTTGACTTATAATAATACGCATTTACAACTTTTGAGTGGTCATGTGTCAAAAGCATGTTAATGACAGAAAATGGAGAACAGGGGAAATGGGTTAAAGAATTACAACTTAAGCATTATCAGACATAAGCAAAATAAATCTGCGATTTTTTTTCCAATATTAATATATATATTCATATATTATAATAAATGATATTATAAAATATTTATATAATAATAAATTAAATAATATTCATATAGTAAATAAATAAATAAATTATTATTACATTATATTATATAAATATTATTTATTTATTAGTATTACATTAAACTTTGGTTAAAAATTACTTGTTATAAAGTGCATATAAATATATATTATTTATATATATATAATTTTTTTTTTTTTTTGCAGTACACGGATGCTACATAATACAATAAAACGTTTTAGGTGTAGGTATTGGTTTTTAGGGTGGCACGCTGGCAGTGGCACAGTAGGTAGCACTGTTGCCTCACAGCAAGGTGGTTGGTTCAAGCTGGGCCAGTTGTCGTTTCAATGTGGAGTTTGCATGTTCTCCCCGTGTTGGCGTGGGTTTCGTTCGGGTGCTCGGGTGTTTCCCCCACAGTCCAAAGACATGTGCTACAGATGAATTGGGTAAGCTAAATTGTCCGTATACTGTATGTGTGTATGTTTGCTGCCCCAAAATATTTTAAATGTTTCTCAAAATATATTGTGTTCAAAGGGGAAAAGGGTTTTGTTTTTTAGCCAGACAGTTAAAAAATATATATTTTAGAGCAGTAAACACAATACCGTCATACCGTGAATATACCGTGATATTTTTATCCAAGGTTATCATACCGTCAGAATCTTATACCGGCCCATGTCTAGTGAACATGCTCCCTATATTGTTGACATTAAGGTAAAGTTGGTTTTATTTAACCAAATTCATTCAGTTACAACTATTGACAGGGTCCCGATACTGTTTCCCACGCTACTTTGAATATTCGGTCTGAAATCCCATGTAAATATTACTTAAAAACAACGTTAGCACTATTTATTTGACAGAGAACAATATTGTATTTTGACAGTCATTGGCTACTCACTATTTAGGATTTGCAATAAATACTTATTGAAATTTTATTATTAAGGAGAACGTCTGAATGTGTGAATACAACACCAACTTTACCTTAATATTGTTTACCATGGTAATTTCAATTTTTGGTCAGAAATCACATCTAAGTATGACTTAATAACAACATTCGCACTATTTATTTGACTGTAAACAAATTGTACTTTAATAGTCTGCTTATATGATTTCACTTTTTGAAATTAGCAAAGAATACTTTTTCTGAAATTAGACTACTAAGGAGAAATTCTGAATGTGTGAATATGAAATAAACTTTACCTCAATACTTTACCTTTCGTGCAAATATTATGGTATTTAAATGAGGTAATGACTAAATGCCAATGACACACCAAAGCATCATCATCACCAACACTTTGAAAAATAAATCACACACACATAATACACAACAGGTTATTCTCGAGATTGAGGATGAAGTCACCTACCATTAGTGATCTCGTGTTTTACGGTGCAAACTTTGCGGCGGGTTTCTCGGTCGGAGTCCTCGCCACTACTACCACTACTGTCCCCTGACATGATGTGTCTGATTTCTAGAGTATTTGATCAGGAAAGAGATTTTGACAGCCTGCTCTTGTAACCCACAAACATCTATATTACCTAGAGAAAACGTCGGGCTTCTGTAACAAAGCGAAACTTTGCTTTATGACAGGGAGAATGGCATGTTTTTGTTTTTGTTATTATTTCAGCTCACAAATCCCTTTGACATCCTGCTGTGAACACTAATCTTCGCGCACGACCTAAATATTAATCCCCACTTTTGATAGGCGCGCGCACAGCCATACACTTTAACGGGTTTCAAAACAAGACGACGACACACGAAATATTCAACACATTAATTGATATTAATGTGGGCCATAAATGGCTGTTATTTCCGTATTTCCAACTTCGACACAACTGTCGTGGGCTCGTCTGCGGCTGCAGTGAAGATCGCAGTCCTTCGTGTTCGAGTTTTCACATTGTATCTGATCTCGTTATCGCCGAATTATCCCGAAACACACTTTCAAATAAAGCGATATTTGCTGCGCTAACGAGCTATACCCTGATAGCGTTCGTGCTAACTATCAACCATGACAGATTATCGTACGTTAAATGTCCCTAACAGCGGATTCGCTCAAGCTAATCTGTCGTGTTTCAGTCCATTGCTCTGTGTTTCCGTTTGTAGTTATGTCTAACTCGGATTAAATGATGGGTTTGTTGTGGAAATTAAATTAACTGTAAGACAAATGCCTAGGAGAAAGTGTAGTAAGGATCATTTCAGCTACGGAAGCCGACGCTATCTGATTCGCGAATCAATTTTGTTTTTGAACCGGTTCTTTTTGTTGAATCACGCGAGTTGACTCGCTTCTTAAACCACTCGAATTGATAAATTGGAGCTTTGTTTACAAAATGTGTCAAGCGGAGTTTAAAACATATAACGTCGTTTTTTTTATTTGGCTATGTTTATGCATTTGAAATAACTATGTTTATGCGAATTTTAACTATGACTCAAACGAGCTATGAGCTGGTTCGTTCAACTGAACCGTTCGAACGAACCGACTCGCTAAAGTGATTCTGAATTTCCTACGGCAAGTCGAAGTGCCGCTATTGGGATCGGTTTCAGACGTGTGGTTGGCTGGGTTGGTTGTCTGTGTAGGTGGCGAAAGAGAAAAGCTGCTGCAATCCAACTTGCCAACTCCCTGGCTAAAGGACAGCCTCTCCCTCTAACGACAACAGGGCTTTATCTTGCACTCCCTTTTTTGGATCACAAGCTGTATTTACATGTGTAATTCAACCCATGAAAGGTCCATTTTAACCTGTTATCATTGCAGTTTTGATTAAACTTGTTTGCTTTAAGATAATGTAGTTATTTTATGTTTTAAAAAGGTGTGTTAGTTTTTTTATTATTAGTTTCTTTACCACTAATAACACCAGTTGGCACTATGAGGTAAATTGGCTGCGAGAGCCTACTTATACAGCTTAACATATTTAGAGGCTATTAAAAACATGTATAAACCATTTATTCGTTCAATCATTTACCTTTGGCTTAGTCCCTTTATTCCACAGCGGAATGAACCACCAACTTATCCAGCACATTTTACACAGAGGATGCCCTGTACTGGGAAACATCCATACACACTCATACACTACAGCCAATTTTAGTTTATTCAGTTCACCTTTAGCACATGTCTTTGGACTGTGAGGGACACCCTGAAGAAACCCACGCCAACACAGGGAGAACATGCAAACTCCACACAGAAATGGCAGCTGACCCAGCCGGGACTTAAACCAGTGACCTTCTTGCTCTGAGGCGACGGTGCTAACCGCCGAGCCATTGTGTCGCCCATAAACTATATAAACAAAACTTTAGTTTTGATAGGTTTGAAGTGCCCATGGGTGCCACGGTGGCATAGTGGGTAGCACGTTCACCTCACAGCTGAAAAGGTCGCTGGTTCGAGCCTCGGCTAAATATACGTTTTTTAAAAGTGTTTATAGCAGCGTGGGACATATATATGACTGTCAACAGCTCAAAAATGTGTTTTGGTGTTTCGTGACCCTTTAAGCACCTAAGATGACTTTGTCAACATTTCCCTCTCTCAATTCAATCCTACGCAAAGCATGCTGGGAACTACAAATCCCCTAACCAGGTAGTTGGACCAACACAATTCTTTCATGTTGTCCCAACACAAAACACTTAAGTTAACTTAATGGTTTATAATTTAAGTGGACTGAACATTAAACAAATAAATCGGCCAAAGACATTCCAAGAATTGTGTTGTTTCAGCTCATTTTAAACAGGTAGTTTGAACAAGCAGCAGTGATCATTTCTTTGAGTGAACACATTTAGGCTACATACATAGGGTGCAAGCCGTTTTCTAGAAATCATATTTATTTGCATTTTACAAATGATCTTCATTGACAGTGATTTAGTACTAAAATATTTATACATGTTCAATGTAAAAAAAAATCACTATTTTATTAAAGTTGAAATTGCTTTTGTGAGAAGGTCATGTGATCACCAGCAAGATCGCAGAATCTCATTTCTCATATGTTTTCTGTGTTCTGTTTAATTTTGTCCTGGTTTTACACACTTTTTTTTTTTGTCTAAAACGCATTTTACTGAAATGCAAAACTGAAGTGTCTTTCACTGACATATTTTGCACACTGGTAATAGTTTTAAATATAATAATGTTTAAAAATGTGATGTCCTAATTGAATGAATCATAGTTTAATATAAGCTCTGGACCCTGCATCTCAAAGGAACAGGGAAGGAGACTGAAGGAAATAATCAAAGTTTGTGTTTGGGTATAACCCAGTGTTTGCTGCTTCCCTTTTTCTTATATGTTTTTTATATTAATATTTTTCATATTTATATTATTTGCTTATTGATTTGATCATTCATGAAGCAATCTTTGCAATAATGTTAATTGTTTTGTTGTTGTCTTTGAGTTTTTAATGAGTTCAGAATGTATATTTTATTACGAAGTAATGCATTTTCACTTTTGGCTAATTATTGTTCAGTGTCGCTTCATTGCAGGGGTTTTGCTTTTGGAATTTATATAAAAAAAACGTAACCTTGAATCTTTTATAGAATCTTCAATCTGTTTGCTAAATTAATCAAATATGTTTTAAACGCTCCAGAAGTGCAAAGTGGGAATCACTGCTCCCTTTATTAAAGAGTGTTTAATTCTTTATTTTGAAAAATGCTGGTTGATAAAAACAGTGCTGTTTTAAAATGTCCAAATCATTCAGACAGTTAAGTAGAAGTATTTAGGCTTTTGCTTTGCGGTTTCATTGATTGTATTTAAAAAGCAATATAATTATTGTGGGCTGGTTTGCAATGGCAATACTTCACCATTTAGAGCAAGGTAGGGCCCCAAAATTATTCAGCTTAGGGCCTCCAAGTGTACAGGGACCGCCCTGGCTACAACGTTTGTGTTTCAGGTAAATTTTGACCCACCGGCTAAAAAATAATTTTGGTCACACTTTATTTTGATGGTCCATTTGTTGAATTTAAGTTACATGTCAGCTAATTCTCATTAGATTATAAATAGACTGTTTGGTTGAGGTTAGGGGTCGGGGTTAGTGTAAGTTGACATGTACTTTCAAAGTTTCTTATAGTCAGTTAAATGTCTGTTGGATGTCAGTATCAACACATTAAGCAGACAGTCTACTGATATTCAAATGGACCATCAAAATACAGTGTTACCAAAATTTTTACACCACAACTAGCACACGCATGCACACTACAACACACACAAACTGCTGCTTTAACTTAAACTTTACTTTAAACTGTCTTGCTAAAAGCAATTCACACGTACGCAGGTACTTTAGCAATATAAAAGGCTATCATTTACTTTAGTCAAAAAAGTGTCAACTGATGAAACATTGATGAAATACTGCACACTGATAAGAGAAAACCAACACATTCATCGAGTTTGTGATGAAGATGAGGTCGTATCTTCATGCAAAACACATGTGAGGATTCAAATTAAATTTAGCTGTTTTATTTTTGAGGCGTGGTGAACATTTTTGAACCCCGAAAGACGAATGGTGCATACAGAACTCTAAAACAGCAGGAGGGTTAGACTGTGAATGACAGTATCTATATAATTTAGGCTGCTAAAAGTATAATTGACAACATGGAGCGCTTGACATGAATGCATAAATTCATCTTCTCTCTCGTATGAACACGCTGTGTAATCGGATTGGGTGAGTGTGAGTGCTTGTGCAGCAGTTTGTGTATTAACAGATTAGTGCAGGTTAAAGGATAAAGGACGCAGACACGCCGGGCTTTCACTGTATATGCTGCCATCAATCATCATCCTGCATTATCCTGAACCTGTCTCTGACAGCCAGCTATTTATATGTTTGTCTGGCTGGCTCATCTGTTTGCTCTGTTCACCTGTATGCTGATGTAAAAGATTGAACTAAAAGAAAAAACAAATACATGGGGAATACTGTATATACTGCATAAATTAGTTCACCCCCTTTTCGATATTAATATTTTCATGCATTTCTCAGTGAATGTAGCCAATCAATTTTGGTGCATTTAAACAAAACTGTTCGATTAAAATTAAAGTTTGGCCACTTAACATCTTTAGGAATAGAAAACAATTCAATTCAAATGAGTTATTGCAAAAATATAATTAAATAAAACTTACATTTTATTTTTACTGAATTTTTTTAAATATTTTTCCCCAACATTTTAATTTGGTTGTACGATTTTTTTGAATAGTATATATTTATATTTTTAATATGGTTTTAGCTTTGGTACTTGTAGTGGACAATATTAGAAAAATCTAACGTTGCAACATTTTATTATTCTACGATATACACTCACCGGCCACTTTATAAGGTACACCTGTCCAATTGCTCGTTAGCGCAAACTTCTAATCAGCCAATCACATGGCAGCAACGCAATGCATTTAGGCATGTAGACATGGTCAAGACGTCTGCGGGCATCAGAATGGGGGGAAAAGGTGATTTAAGTAACTTTGAACGTGGCATGGTTGTTTTTGCCATACGGGCTGGTCTGGGTATTTCAGAAACTGTAGATCTACTGGGATTTTCACGCACAACCGTTTCTAGGGTTTACAGAGAATGATCCATAAAAGAAAATATCCAGTGAGGGGCAGTTCTGTGGGTGCAAATGCTGGTGGTGTAATAGTGTGGGCGATATTTTCTTGGCACACTTTGAGCCCATTAATACCAATTGAGCATTGTGTCAAAGCCAAAACCCACTGAGTATAGTTGCTGACCATGTCCATCCCTTTATAACCACAGTGTACCCATCTTCTGATGTCTGCTTCCAGCAGGATAACGCGCCATATCAAAAAGCGCGAATGATCTCAGACTGGTTTCTTGAACATGACAATGAGTTCACTGTACTCAAACGGCCTCCACAGTCACCAGACCTCAATCCAATAGAGCACTTTTAGGATGTGGTGGAACGGGAGATTCGCATCATGCATGTGCAGCCGACAAATCTGCAGCAACTGCATGATGCTATCATGTCAATATGGAGCAAAATCTCTGAGGAATATTTCCAGTACCTTGTCGAATCTATGCCACGAAGGATTAAAGCAGTTCTAAACAGCAAAAGGGGGTCCAACCCGCTACGACTAAGATGTACCTAATAAAGTGGCCAGTGAGTGTATATTGCAATATGAATACAATTTCACATCACATGCCTCAAAATTATGCAAATGATCAATTATAATACAGACTCAACATTGCATATCCTGCGATTTGACTATTGCGAAGGATCACATTGCGATATCGATGCTGAAACAATATAATGTGGAGCCCTAGTATATACACAAATACTGCATAGAAAATAGGACTTTAAAAAGAGAGATCTGTCCATTAAACATCACTACACAACAAAGCAGTTCAAATTGTCAGATTTTATTAGACCTGACAGTTTTCTGCGTGTACAGTGTTTCATAGCAGAGCACTGAGCATCATCTACACCATCTTTTAACACTTACAATGCGTTTAATTCCATGCTGAATGCAAAACAAAGATGACTTAATGACAGGTACGTATTTATAACATGCAGTTAACGCTGAACGAGAACATTACAAATCTATGAAATTGTGATACTTCAGATTGATTTTTATTATTATTATTATTATTGAAATTGCAGAATTTTTAAAGATTGAGGACGCTTTGAACAAATTTGATCTCATCACAGCTGTGTAAGATTTTGATTTTACACTTGTGAAATAGGAGTGCATACTTTTACTTTCTGTATCAGGAAAAAGAAGTGTGCAAGTGAATGTTTTCGACTCTTGAATGTTATTTCCAATTAAATAGAAACTATCTGTAGCTAAAATAAATATTAAATGCAATCATTTTTGACCCACTTGTAGAGTCTAATAATTTCCAAGTTTCTCTTCACAGGATTGGACAGACGTTTACTCACCTGAAGGCTAGCAATATCACATGTTTAATCATAAATGCTGAAGAAATTGACAAATTTTGTTTGATATAATCATAATAAAGATGAAATTGGGTGAAATGCTAGTGTTTATCAATTTATTTGGTAGCACTTTACTTGAAGGGGTGTTCATAATACTGTCATTAAACCTTTATAATCATGACATGACACATTAATTTGATTTTAAAATGACAAAAATGAGCAAATGACACTTAATAACAGTCGTCATAAGCATCTCATTAATATGTGTCGTATCATAGAGTTCATGACAGTCTTATGAGTGCCCCATTCAAAGTCTTACCGTTTATTTTTACCCTAATTATGATGATTCAATCATTGAATGTAGATATAAAAACACCAATAGAGACATTATTGGACTGATGATGATTTGTCAGCACTCTCAGCCTCCAGCTGGAAAGGTTTCAGATGTGGGATAAAGATGGTTTTAGCTGGTGGTTGCGGCTCCCGCTTCTGCTTTAGCTTCAGAACCGACTTGATTCAGCAAAAGGAGCTTCATCACAGGATCCAAGTACTCCATGATGGTCTCCTTCAGTGCTTTTTCCAGCAAGTAGCCTTCAGTGTCGATCTCCACGTTCTCCTGTCCGGCTACGGCCTCCATGGATGTTTGCAGGAGGCGCACGCTGGACAACACCGAGCACTGGATTTGAGGGATGATGTGTGAGAGAATGGGTAGAAATCGCTGGTTAGTAAAAGTAAATATACTTTATACTTAAAGGGCACCTATTTTACCCCTTTTTCAAAATTTAAGATAAGTCTTTTGTGTCTCCAGAATGTGTCAGTAAAGACATCAGATTATTTATTATAGCTTTCAGAATAGTGGATTTTTTTGCTCTGAACACTAGCTGTTTTTGTGGCCTGTGCCTTTAATGCTGGTTCTTCCCACCCACCGTTCCCACGTGCCTGTCAGAGTGTGCAACAATCTCCACCTCAGCTGCATCAGATAAACAGCACAGTGACAGACATGAAGGAAGCAGATCTCACGTAACGTTTGTAAGAAATACTACAGTAAGAACTTTCCCAATGATTATTTGATGTGTTTGTTGTGGAGTTGCAAAGATGAGTCCCACACAATGTCGTTACAAAGTTCACGCACACACAACCTCGCACTGTTTTTGTACGGCAAATGTGACAGGATACACGTTAATATCCACTGCTGTGTGGATATTTGTTGTGTTAATGTACAAAATAAATCTGATTTAACGTCCACAAACCGGGATTGGATTGGAAAGTCTTCGATTGAAGCGTCAAAAAGACGATTGAAGCGTCTTCTTTTATAATTGTACTGATACTGATACTTATAATTGGCTGTGGTGATAAAGACGGTAAAGTCACTGTAATTCATTACAAACATGCACTGTTTTAAACACGTGTTAAACTTGTAAAACTGATTCTTGATTACCTTTGATGATGACTGATGATCACAGAGAGCTGAACAGATCTTTTAATTCCGGTGTCTTTGTGCACGTCCCGCTCTGTTGATATGATTATACGCGTTGCTACGGAGGCTTCATTATCATTTTGAGATGCTGATTGGTTGTGTGAGTCAAATGAGCCCACCCCTATGTCTATAGGACACTCCTATGTAATGTTATTGATGTGTGTCATTTATAATGGAAGTCAATGGGATCAATGTATTTCAATGGGACGTCCCAGCCCCATGTTAAGTCAACGAGGCAGTCATTGGTGGTCCTTTAAAGGTTTCGGGGCGTGGCTTGAGAGCTTCATTATCATATTGAGACTCTGATTGGTTGCCTGAGTCAAATAAGCCCACCCCTACGTCCCGTTCTGTTGATCTGATTATATGCATTACTATGGAGACATGTTAATACGCAGCTGCCAATCAATTTGCGGGGGCGGGGAAACCGCACTCCTACGTCACGTTGTGGTCGGCCTCAAAATGGGAGGGGTTTGGATCCTATTTTTAACGTCATGAAAGAAAAAAGAGACTTATTGTCTTTATATCACCCCAATATGACTGTGGACACACTATACCTACACACAGCTCTGTCCAAACAGCTTACAAAAGATAATTTTCATCATAGGTGCCCTTTAATATCTAATATGCTATCTGAAACAAAATATGAGAAAAATGTTTATAAACAAGCGCATAAAATTCAGAGAATGAGAATGAAATCACTCAAGGCCTCACCTATAAATAACCTATAAAATATCTTACACTGTAAAAATGCTGGGTTCCACACAATCCCTTCACGTTGTCCTTTCAAATTAAAGGGGACCTATTAAGCACCTTTTTAAAAAATATTAAGTAAGCCTCTGGTGTCCCTAGAGTGTGCATGTGAAGTTTCAACTCAAGATATCCTACAAATATAATTTTATAACTTTTTGAATCTG
>CAIGQQ010033701.1:2704813-2726237 GCA_903798035.1 Danio albolineatus
AGATAGATAGATAGATAGATAGATAGATAGATATAGAGAGAGAGAGATAAGCATTTCCAGCGTTATGGATGTGACATTTGCAGTAAAAACTCAACATAAATTCACATAGGAAGTCTGTTAACATTATGTAGAAGCAACTATATTTTCTGACTTTGGCAGTTTCAAACTATTATATTTAATTTGACAGACATTTTTGAGTATTTTTAAAGCGCTGTAAAATACTTGCTTACAAATTTTTACAATTTAGTTTTTTCATGGCAAGGTTGACATTTTCATGGAATTCCTCATATGTAAAAAAAATATATAAAAAAACGTTCTATTTCAATGTATGAATTAAATATTTAGATCAAATACAAAGTAGATAGATAGATATGTAAATATTTTGGGTTTTGTATTTCCTATATTTTTATTTATATATATATATATACACAATATTTATACACATAAATAAGACTTTTATTTTGTATGCGATTAATCATTTGACAGCACTAATTCCTATTTATCTTTGTACCCTCAAACATTTTAATAAATTGTTGAACTGTTTTTAAATTCAAACACAATTTTCTTTAAAAGGATCTTTGGAAATCTCGTATAAACGACAACAACCTGAACATGACGTATCACCTCAGCGCTCAGGATTATCAACCACAAGATGATCAAGAGCCACCAACAATTTTATCAAACCCCACGTGTTCATTACACCATGACCAAGTGCAAACAGACTTTCCTCCAGACACGTCCTCATCCACAGACCACGACTACTGTTCCTCAACAGAGCACGAAAACCCAAACCAGTCCACGTTACTCTCAATGAAGCTTCACAATCTAGCAGAAAAAGTAAAGTCGTGTTCAAATACGGAAGAGGAGACTTTAAAGACTACCATGAAGGTCTTGGAGTACGTCGAACACAGCATGACTGGGATGACTGAAGAGGAAATATTGACAGATACAGTGATGGCTCTGTTTCAGGCTCATCTTCAGAGCTTCTCCATTTACTCCAGCAGTCTGTTAAAGGCCGTTGCAGGTTGGCTGGGTCAGCAGTTTAACTCCGCAAACAGCACTATCAGCCAGCGGGTGGAAGGCTTTAAGGCCCAGCACATTGAACATATCACAAACCTGCCTCCTCCAGAGGAACTGGCATCCCAGCTTTTCCCTGAAGCAATGAGGAATCTTCTTGCACACTGGATGGGTTTGAGCGACGAGGCCGAGGACTGGAAAAGACACAGCGAATACCCCATTTTGTTGCTTATACTCGAGTTTGCCAATCACAACCTGGTCACGGGAGTCGCCCATGTATTGTATTCCAGTCTGATATGCAAATGAGTATACAGGTGAAGTCAAAATACCTCAAACCTGTTACTTTCTCCTGATGAACACCAATAAAAGATACTTTGAAGATATTAGGAAACCATGGTGTAGGCTAGATGGGATACAGCTGTGGATAGTCGCATCAATATTGCAATGTACAACAGTAATTAATATTTTTTCATTACTGTGATGGTTGGGTTTAGGTTTGGACTGTGGGTAGACCATAATAAAATACAATTAATGGGTAATTTAACAAATAATATGACTAATAGTCAGTATAATTAATGTTTTTTTCATTACTGTGATGATTGGGTTTAGGTTTGGGCTGGGGGTAGACCCTAATAAAATACAATTAATGGGTCATTTAATAAGTAATATGACTAATAGTCAGTATAATTACTGTTTTTACATTACTGTGATGGTTGGGTTTAGGTTTGGGCTAGGGGTAGACCTTAATAAAATACAATTAAAGGGTAATTTAATAAGTAATATGACTAATAGTCAGTATAATTACTGTTTTTACATTACTGTAATGGTTGGGTTTAGGTTGGGGGTAGGCCTTAAAATAATGGGTAATTTAATAAATAATATGAACAATAGTCAGTATAATTACTGTTTTTACATTACTGTGATGGTTTAGTTTAGATTAATAAATAATATGAATAAAAGTTGGCATAATTCATATTTTTACATTACTGTGATGGTTGGGTTAAGGTTTGGGCTGGGGGTAGACCTCAATAAAATGCAATAATGGGTAATTTAATAAATAATATGACTAATAGTATAATTAATGTGATGGTTGGGGTTAGGTTTGGGCTGGGGGTAGACCTTAATAAAATACAATTAATGAGTAATTTAATAAGTAATATAAATATAACTCCAGGCCACAGCTGTATCCTTTCTTGCAACAACCAGAAACCACTGACTTCCTTTTTGTTTTTACTATGGATGTCAGTAGTTAGCAGTATTATATATTTGTATTCAACAGAATTTTTTTTTAATAAAAGCCACTTAAGAGTAAATAGTGAATAAATTTTCAACTTTTGTGTGAACTATCCCTTTAAATGTGGGTTGGCGTGAGGGCAGTTTTATATGTGCATAGCCATAAAGATAATAATTACAAATAGTTTATCATTAAAACTCACTAAAATGTTTTTGAATGTCTTTTCCAAAACATGTTATTTAGGGCAAAAGTAAAACTTCTTCCTAAAATAAATGTAGAAAGTGCAAATGAGTTTTAATCAAGATAAAATTTCTAGAAGATGTTATTAAATTCCCTTGAAATGTTAAATCTTTTTCAAATATTTCCCAAGAGCTGTTTAATGGAGATATTTTTCAGCATTCTTTAAAGCCATTTCAATAACCTCTCTCTCTCTCTGTCTTTTTTATGGTGACAATGTTTAACTAGTTCAGTATTCAGATTTAAGTGCATTTTAAAGGATTAAGAACTAGGTTTATTAGATTAAGGCAAATTAGGTTCATTTCACTGTAAAAATGCAGGTTTACACAATACCTTCATGTGCAAATCACAGCACACAAATCGATTTACATAAATTTAAGTGGATTAAACAAAACAATTAATTGTTCCAAAAAAATAAAAATAATCTTTTTTTTTTTTGGAATGTAGGGAATTCATTGGACAACAGTGGTGTGCTCTGTAGCCAATCAAAGAACAAAATAAAGAAGGCTACTAATGGTGGTGATGAGGGGGGGCACCCTAAAAAAAACAACACATTTTATTAAAAAAAAACCCTGCTTTTTCCCTTATCCAGAAAAGTAATAAGACTTTCTGCAGAAGAAATAATAATAACAATATAGTCTTAAATGTTGTGCGTGCTTTCTGCATGCATAAACACAGATCCAGGGTTTGACATGACTGTGCTTCCTCTGCTTTTAAACATCAATTCACCCTTTATTACATGCAGATTCTTGATTACATTTTGGGCCAAATTAATACTTTATCTTTAATCTAATCATTGAGCGATCTGTTTAACAATGGACATGCTGGAAAACACACAGCGTTCCTCATTTAACCAGAATGTTGTTGTTTTTTTCCTTTTCAAAAATATATTTAAAACTAAATTAATATGTAATAAAACGTGCACTTTGCATAATCAATTATATTGTTTAAATATAAAATGGTGTTGGTCTTTTTAGGAGGTGTTTTTCTATGCTAATCTGTGCCCTTAATATATTTCCTTAGTAACAATATTATTCAAAGCAAATTATCTCTCTGAGTACCAAAAGCTTTCATTAGAATATCAGGAATCGACATGTTTATATAAAAAATACATTGAAATAAACGATCAAATCCTGCACCCTAAGCTGTACAATAATTACCACAATATATTCAAAGACCAAGCGACAACATGTTTGAGCAATAAACTGTATTTACACGTGAATGTTCAAAAATGAATAAAACGACAGAACTGATGAATTATACATGCAAGCTAATGCACCAGCATTCTCTACAAGCACGTACACGCACCAGTTTTTACAGAAACGAGAAGCACAAACACACACACACACCAGTCAGACGGCATCCATGCCCCTTGATGAAAACGAGGAGGAGAAGCCAAGGCCCATTCCCCTTTGTGTGTGCGTCTGTGAGCGGGCCATCTCATACTGGACGTCCAGATTACGAAACATCTCCTCCTGCTGCTGCAAGGTTTTCAGACCGTCCTCGGTGACCACTGCTGAAGTGGCAGCTTCTTCTTCACCCTACAGTCAGTCAGAGGACACGTCTGCATTAACCCTTGTGCAATTTTTAAGGCATATCGGCAACAACATTCTCGGTGTTTGAGCAGATGAACTGATTTTTGGTGACAAATCTGGTTTTGACACATATTTTGGGAAAATACTTTGAATTAAATACATCAATAATACACTCTGGGCAAACTGACTACCCTTTTGTTGTGTTAGGGGCTGTTTTTGCCCCGACTGACTTCCATTATAAAGACGATTGATATTATTGATGATTTTAACTTTGTCCTATGCCTTATTAGACTAATCCTTGCATTAATAGTTTAATTCTGTTTTTAACTAATTACATGAACTTATGCTGATGTATTTATCCTCATATAAAGTATTTATCCTCATATAAAGTATTCTCAAGGACCCAGTATTCTCAAGGACCCCTCTCACCCTGCTCACAGACTGTTTTCTCTCCTGCCTTCCGGCAGGCGCTTCAGGCTTCCTCGGACAAAAACCAGCAGACTGAGGAACAGCTTTTTCCCCAGAGCTGTCTCCCTTTTGAACTCTGCCCCCCACTGACTCTTCTGACCCCCACACACACCCCCCACTCTCCTCATAACTTATACTCCTCACAGTCACTGTACTACTGAACATTTGCACATTTAAAATAATTGCACATATTCATTGCACTGATTCATTTATCTGAACTGTACACACTCACTGTACATAGACATCTGAAATTGTTTATCTATCTGCACACTTTTGATTATTAATAAGCAACCTACATTGCACTGATTCATTTATGTGAACTGTACATACTCACTGTACATTTACATTTGTAATTATGTTTATCTGCAATTTTGATTATTAATAAGCAACCTGCATTGCACTGATTCATTTATTTGAACTGTACACACCCACTGTACACATACACTTGTAACTGTTTATCTATCTGCACATTTTTGATTATTAATAAGCAACCTACATTGCACTGATTCATTTATTTGAACTGTACATACCCACTGTACATGTACATTTGTAATTGTTTATCTATCTGCACACTTATTATTAATATCAACCTGTACGTATAATCATTTATTGTAAATCTGGGCTCATAACTAAGGCAACCTGTATATAATGTTCATAGTACATCCATCTGTAAATATCACCATAGTTTTTCTATAACTGCACTTTATAATTTATACCTGTATTCTGCACTTGCTGCTATTGCACTTCTGGTTAGACCTAAACTGCATTTCGTTGCTTTGTACTTGTACATGTGTAATGACAAAGTTTAATCTAATCTAATCTAATAACCTTGCTCCATAACAGCTGTTGCTTTGTGTGACTTTACTGAGAAGTAAACTCCTCTGTACTTATTATCAGCAAAATGTTACAACTTCTCTTTTTAGAGTGTGCTCATTTACAGGAAGAATCACGGACGGGAGGGGCACGGGCTCACTCTCTTGTGGGCTCTGTTAAGTGTATGTGTAACTTTTTCTGTGCAGATTAGCTGTTCTGCCTAACAACTAATGATTGGGTTGATCTTTCTAACTGAAGCGCCCCCGGGAGGGTGTTACTGTTCTCTGACACTTGGAGCTCTGTAATGCTTTATTCAGCTACTTATTGAACTTAATTAATGCCTCTGACTGATGTTTTAACCTGAGAGGACAAGGAAAAGTCCAACAATTGCAAAGACTTGACAGCATATTATCATGCATTATTGATTGTTGGTGGTTTTCTCTGTTGGGAAGAGGTCAAATGTGTGATTTTTACTGTTGATCATCAGTTGCAGTGCAAAAAGCCTTCTATATGGAGTATACAGTGTGTGTGTGTGAGAGAACTTTGCACACTCATCTTGATATGTCTGAGAAAATCAAAATAAGCAGCTCCACTCTCAGAACATAGTAAACATAGTAAGTGTATTTATGCACACACTAAAATCCGCTGTTTTACTCCATATAAAAGCCAGAAACATTTTTTGCACAGGCCTATCTAAAGGGTTAATGCTACCAACTGATGATCAACAGTAAAAGTAACACATCTGACCTTCTCCCAACAGGGGAAACCACCAACAATCAAGAATGCATGATTATATGCTGTCATGGCTTTGTAAAAATGTGATTATAACAGAAGCCAATGGGGCAAAAACAGCCACGAACATAACGAAGGGTAGTAAATTGGAACAGTACACAAGGGTTATTAAGTGTTAAAAGTACAATTTTAAGTGATGACATTTAATATTTAGTAAATGAGAACGCTTACTTTGATGCCCATAAGTTTCCGGAACTTCACATTTTGGTCTTTATTGCCAAAATTCAGCTTTTCCCAAAGCTCAGCGGTCTGTGACTTGTTGTCCTATAACAGAGACGTTTATTAGTAAAGACACCTCTGAAATACAATCCAGAATCCCCGCAACACACCAAAAGAAAACCTCAAAACATTATGCAATTCTGAGTGTGCCTCACACAGGTAAGTGGACTTAACAAACCACCTGTAGAAACACACTCTTTAATCTCTCTCACACTTTGAACGACACTTGCACCAGTATGCGCACAAAACACTCTTACAATCACTCCATATCTCTAGAAAAAAAACATTGTGCATTTCTGCTTTTGTATCCGCCATTTCAGTTAGTTTCTCTGGCGATTTCTGATCACTACACGAGGCGCCAGGCCTACTCGCAATATACTTTCCGGTGTATGTATATTGTCGCAGACTTTTCGCCATTTACGTGTCACCGTGACCAAAACAGAAAAGTTGTGTAAACAAAGTATTAAATAATGTTTTGACGCAGATTTCAAACACAAAACGCTCAAAATACAGTTAAATTAATCAAATTTAGCGAAGCTCACCCAAAACACAACCTATTCCATACCTGCTCACTAGCGCCCCCCTCACATTGTGCATTTCTGAAGTGTGCTTCACGCAATCACAATTAAATCGCAACTGCAATTTAAAACGTTGCGATTATTTAAACCACAATGCAATCTGCAATATGTTTTTTTTTTTTTATTTCTCCCGTCCAGAGCAAATGTGTAACTGCCATCTGTTTGCGATAGTCTTACTAGCCAATTGAGTGAGCAAACTTTCGCTCTGCCCAATCAGAATTGCGCAACCGAACTATGCGGAACGGCCATAAAAACAAAAACAAAAGAAAACAAACTGGAAAGTGTGGAAAGTGGGATAATGGCGTCCTCTGCTTCAGAAACATCATTAGACAAATTAATATCAAAGAAAAACAGCATTGGTAATATGGGAATATTTTGGTTTCAAAGTCACAGACACAGAACAAAACCAGGTCATTTTTAAGAGCTGTCGCAGAATTGTTGCCACGGCTTGCTGATTATTGAGCTAAAGCTTGACTACAAAATTAAATAGCAATATCTGTCAAAAACAATAAATCAATTTCGCCTTTTCATTTTCCCCAAAATGCACAGCCCTAGTTAACTGATTAAAGTTTGTGTAATAGTGACTTGTCTGTACCCCCTCTTTCTTCCCCTGCCACAACATCTTCCTCTTCTTTTCCTGCTCTGCAAACTTCATTGGGTTTACTGCTGAGGGATTGTAGTAGCTTGGCACGGCGATGCCAGTCTCTGCCAGCGTTTTGGCCTGAAGCGCCGCCATCTGAGCTGCCATGGCGATCTGCGGTGTGACCTGTGTACCCGATGCCAGCAGCGCTGCCACGTTCAGGGCAGGACTGGGTGCTGCTGCTGCTGGATCACACTGTGGTGTTGATGCTGTAAACGGACAAGCAGAAAAACTATCAGATAAGTCTCCTAATGTGGTGGAAAAGCAATAATCAGAGGATCTGTAATGGTTTCTTGCCTGCAGCTTTGTCTTGATGCTGCCATTTTTCCAACATATCTTTCTCTTTCTGTTCCTGAAGCTTCTTTGCTCTCTCCAACCTAGAAGTGTGCAGAGAATATATTTACAGAACGTGTAGAGTACAATATAATTAAAGCATCAATAAACCTTATGCATGGAGTGGTATTAGACAAGCCTAAGCTGGTGTGGCATTTTCTTAAAGAGACAGTTCACCCCAAACTGATGAGGCAGAGCCCAATATGATTTAAAGCAGTGGTTCTTGTCTGAAAAGTATTTTAGTTTAATGTGAATCAAGCAGTGTTGATCACTGATTTCGGCAGATCTTAAAGGAGCTGGAAGTACGTTTTTGACTAAAGCATAAAAATACAATAATATGTTTGCAGATATTTAAGAAACATGCCAAGTGAACGTTCTTGTTTATCTGAAAAACAATGCTGAAGTCAGATATTCTGCTTTGAAAATGTGTTTTCCGTGCCTGAACGCTGTCTTTGTTTTGGTCATTTTAACCGGCCCAATGCCAGTTTAGCCAATTATATTTCAGCACCCCGGGTTGCCTTGGTGGAAAACCACATATTTCATTCATTCCTTCATTCATTCAAAACGGGTCTGAAAGCATGCGTCCGTGACCGAAATGCGACCTCCGGTGGACAGTAGCAGACTCAGACTCTGAAATAAGGCGCAGATTCAGTTCCACAAGCAAATGATATAAATATTACGAGCGTAAACATTAGGTGAGCAGGTTACATTGTAACCGTGTGTCCTAACAATACACTTCGTGACGAGACTTGCAGTGATGAGCAATTTGGCTATTTGAACTAGACTAAACATGACAGAAATTTAAATACAGCCAAAGCACAAGAATCTCACTCTAAAGCACAGAAGCTCACTCACGAAATAGTAAGATTTATAATCTAATTAATACATATTAAACCTCTAAGATTATTAAATATAGATGCTGAATCTACACCCCTGGTTCACCGGGAATGCACCAGGTTAGCTTATCGACTTTAACTGAGGTGCATTTCCATTCATTTTGTACTATAAACACTAGGGGTGTAACAATACACTAACGTCAAACTCAAACATTATACTTATAATACATTATAGTGTATTGCTCAAACACATGGTAAAAAAAAAACACAAACAAAAAAACACAATAATAATAATAATAATAATAATAATAATAATAATAATAATAATATGTTGCATAGTGACCAAATGTGTCAGCTCAAGAGTGATTTCGTGCCCAAGAAGGCAGCATTATGCAACGTAGAACAATCTGCACAAAATGATATTTTTGGGTGATTCGTACCTTGTAATTACAGAAAGCTCATTCCTGGATAAAACAAGCTCATATCGCAAATCGTATCATACAATACACATGATATGCATTGCCACGTTTTTATATTATAATTTTACAACCCTTATAAACTCATCATTTTTAACCAATTGTCCTTTTTTTTACTGTTTGACAATGAAAATGTTGTAAATCACTTTACAAAAAACTCTTAATTTACCATTGAAAAAGTATTTAGCTTCTATGATTACAATCAAATGAACAATGACCATCTATATAGGACTCGACTGCAAGGTGAAAATACTGTATTTTACCTCCTGGCCAACGCTTCTTGAGCATCCATTGCTGTGTTTCTGCCCCTGAAGGTCACTGGGCTGATTGACGGACTGCGACTCTTCTTCCGTGATTTTTCTGTTCTCTTTTTCTTTTCCCTAAGACACAATTGGACCATCCCATAGTTTAACTACAAATATTCAGTCAGTTTTAAGCAAAATCCACACAAACACAAAATTGAAGTCCACCTGCTCTTGCTACGGCTCCTGCTGCGATGTCTGTGTTTGCTTCTGGAGTTTGACCGCGATCTGGCCCGCCTTTTCTTTTCCCGACTTCTTGATCGCGAGCGAGACCTCCTTTTGTCCCAGTTTCTATTATGGTGTCGCCTGCAGTAAAATAGGAGTTTAAGCACATTTAACCTCAGCATGATCACTTTTTACATTAATTCAGACTATGCTAAATTAGGGCTATGTGATATGGCAAAAATCTCATATGATGCGAGTCATTTCACAACCTGATAAAGATACAGACCAAGATATAGCACCATTTCCGTGCATTCAATCAATTGGTGTATGTCAGGGTGCCCAAACTCAGTCTTGGAGGGCCGGTGTCCTGCAAAGTTTAGTTACAATCCTAATCAGACACACCTGGGCTAGCTAAACAAGCTCTAGAAACATCACTGCAGCAATGTTGAGGCAAGCTGGAGCTAAAATCTGCAGGACACCGGCCCTCCAGGACTGAGTTTAAACACCCCTGATACATATATATAAACCAAATGTTAAGGACTTTTTTCTATATTTCTATGTTCTAAAATGTACTAAATGTGCCACCAGCTAGCTCTCAAACTCTTACATGGTCGTCCACTGAAGCTAAGCAGGGCTGCGCCCGGTCACTACCTAGATGGGAGACCACATGGGAAAGCTAGGTTGCTGCCAGAAGTGGTGTTAGAGAGGCCAACAGGGGGTGCTCGACCTGCGGTCTGTGTGGGTCCTAACGCCCCAGTATAGTGACGAGGACTCTATACTGCTCAGTAAACACCGTCTTTCGGATGAGACGCTAAACTGAGGTCCTGACTCTCTGTGGTTGTTAAATATTCCAGGATGTTCTTCTAAACCCCAGTATCGGTTTAACCCCAGTATCCTGGCCAAATTTGCCCACTGGCCTCTGTGCTTCATGGCCTCCTAACCATCCCCATATCATAATTAGCTGGTGTGCGGTATGGCACAATATGGCTGCCGTCGCATCCAGGTGGATGCTGCACACTGGTGGTGGATGAGGAGATCCCCCCTAATGTGTAAAGTGATTTGAGTGTCTACAAAAGCGCTATATAAATGTAAAGAATTATTATAATTAATATTATGAATTTATCATATGATCATATTTCCCACTTTGATGATAAACTTCAGGTCAAATGTTTGATTAAAAATAAATAAATATAAAATGAATGTTAATAACCAGTATTGGGTGTACTGTTACATAAGGGAGTTACATAATATTACTTTTCAAAGTAACAAGTAATGCATTACTATCAAAAAATAAGCAATAATATTTGAGCATAATAGTTAATAAGTAATTTGTATGTAATTTAATAAATAATTTCTTTTATCCTTGCCATGATGACAGTACATAATTTTACTAAATATTATTTAAAATACTAGTATATATCTTAAAGTGAAAATTTGAAGGCTTAACTAAGTAAACCAAGCTAGGGAATTTAGTCAAGTCATCGTATAATAATTGTTTGTTCTGTAGACAATCAAGAAAAGAAGGCTAATGATTTCAACCTTAAAATGGTTTTAAAAAAATTAAAAACGGCTGTTATTCTAGCCTAAACAAAACAATTCAGAATTTCTCCAGAAGAAAAAATATTATAGGAAATACTGTGAAAATGTCCTTCCTCTGTTAAACATAATTTGGGAAATATTAGAAGAAAAAATAAATTCTCAAAAGGGCTAATAATTTTGACTTCAACTGTATAACATCATATTGCATTGCCTAATGTTGCTAAATCGATTCAAAATTAGCCAGGTGAAATGCAAATACTTTTCTTTTGAGCGTGATCTTGACTGGCTCCTCGGTCTGGAGGTCTTCTTGTCTTTTCGGCGGTGTCTCTCCTCCATTTCTTCAGACAACCGATCTCGGCCTTTGTCTGAAAACTCCAGCCGCTCCTCTGATCCGCTCTGACATTTCAGAGCTTTCTCAGAGTCCTTCTTCCGTGCCTGTTTTAAGAAGAATTGGTCTCTTTCAGGAAAATAGTGCAACAAAGAGAGTTAGTAAAATGATCTAAGAACAAACTTGTCAAAATAATTCTGACAAGAAATACACTTTCTTTCTTTTTTTTAAATTACAAACTTCCACCACCATCATCCGAGTGCAGCATATACACTTCCATTAAGCACAAATGAGTGTGTGTGTAACCAGCCCAATTACACCAGATCCGCATTTACATATATATATTAAAAAAAAAAAAAAACAGCACAACCATTGGTAGACAAGAACTTAACTGCAAAAAATCTGCAGCACATAATTTCCTAGAATTTGCCTTTAGATTTCTTGTTTGCATTGTTTTTCTATTAGATAAACAAGTCAACATGAAACTGAAATAAAACCCAATTTCACTTGGTTACATCTCGCACTTGCGCATATAAGAAATACTTCATCCTTGATCAAAACGTAGTAGCTCACAAACTATAAAGTGTGGCTTTTTGTAGGACATTATTGCATAAAAACATATTAATAACTTAAATACCTTCTAAATGCACTGTAGGTGTTGTCAATTCAGCAAGCTTGTGTGGACAGAGTACATTTAAGCTGGGAATTCAACAAGTTATCTTTCATTTAGAGTGTTCAGATCTGCATACTTCATTTCTTATTGTTGCATTTTATTTTGGGTTTGGTTCACTGCAACATCGTGTTAAACGTGTGCCAAAATGCTATGCAAGTCTTCAAGGAGTACGGTTGTCCTCGATGATCAGAAAAATCCATCAAGTTGGATTAATAAGTTCATTAAAGCTATCATAAAACACATAATAGTTACCATTCTTGCAGTACGCTGAAGAGGTCTATACAATGTTTTATGGTGAAAAAGAACTGCAATAATTTATGTAGAATGAGACCCTGTTGCTTTTTGTGTAATATTTCCTGTTATAAAATTAGTCATTATTACCATTAATTAATCATTAATATCCTCTCTTCGGGGTGAGAGACCACCCTTTTTCAGGTGATTTAAGATTGATTGTTTGATTTGACTGCAGTGTTCATGTAGGTTAATGAAATGACCTAAGAAAATGCATTAAGTTTCAACACAAACATGAAGTATAATTTCTTACAATGATTTCTAGAAATATGAATTATGCTGCAAGTACAGCGGGTTGAAAATGCAGTTTCATGTTGACTTTAAAGGGCATTTTACATGATATAGCTTTTTTTTTTTTTGCAATCTTGCCACATATTTTTGTGTACAGGCACATTTCCAGACATATGACAATTAATCAAAAGCGCGATATTTAATAAACAGCAACAGATTATTCCTTGATAACATGGAGCAGATTATGGTTTAAATTATTTTATAAGAGGGTTTCTACAGGTCTCATCAAGTCAAATTTCAGACGTTCAGAGTTTTGTTCTCATGGCCATTGGAAAAGATTTTTACTTGCGCGATTAAAATGTTTTTTCTTAGCAACATTTTAAAAATAATAAGTCAAAATAAGCTTAAGTTATATACAGATTTTTTTTCAGCATAACTTTTCTTATGTTTTTTAAAACTAGAATAAAGTAATTGCTTTACATGTAGGCTGAAAAAGATAAATGAAGACCTACAGCACCATATTTCAGTGAATTTAAGACCCCATACCCTGTATTTAAGGTTAGGTTTAAGATTTATGTTGAGATTTCTCATCATAAACAAAAACCAATTACGACAAAAAAACAAAAAAGCAAACAAATGGGGTTAGAGTAGATTTTTTTTTACTCCAGCCATCAGTCAAATGTGTAATCACTATGTTTAGGCAATACAAAACATTTCAACTAAATTTAAATAATATAATGACAAAGCTCTGATTGGTCAAAAACACACAGCATCTGTGTTCATACACAACAAAGTGGCATAATTTATTCGAGTGATCCTGTTCTGCTTACTGTCCTGCTCGCGCATCCGAAATTAACTTGCAGCTATGTACAGCATAAAATGCCCTTAAGATTTTAAAACTAATTTGAACAAATAAAATACTTACTAAACATCTTAATGGCTTTAAGAATGATTTCAATAATGTACACATCTGCATGCATTCACATGGGGAATATGCACTTAAATTTTCAACAGCAATACTGAGCTTTTGACTACAAAAAAGGCAGTAAGGGGTTGTGAGACAAAAAGAGATCTTTTTATAGGCAAAAAAAGTTTAAATGGCAGATAGTTACCTGTCCAGGTAGTAGGCATATAATTTTGCTATCTGTCAGCAGCGTCTTCTGTTCAGAGTGTCTCTTCGTGCATTAGCACGCTGAGTATAATTTATTATAGAAATGTTATCATATGATCTAAAATACAGGACGTTCAAAAATCTCCCAAACAGACATTTCTCTTCATCTGTAATTAATATTTACAAAAGAATGTAAGATTACATGCACTTGTGATTATCTCAGTGCTCTTTTTCTCAGTCTGGCATTTCACTCTTTTGTCTAAACTTTATACTTACCCTGGGCTAAAGCTAGAAATGCCAGCTGTAAAACTACTGATGATGTGACCAGTTTAATTTAGGTCTACATGACATCAATGGGCTAAAATTAGTTACCTCTTTGCTTTTGCTGTGGCTTCGTCTGTGCTTCTTGTCTCCTAAAAAAACAAAATTACAATTAAATTATTCTTTAATGGACAGATTCCTAAAATCATTTGAAACTTGAAATAAAAAGGGTCTGACAACCTATTTTCTGTGGGATACATTGGGATAAGATGTATTATAGCCTTTAAAACAGTGGTTCCCAACCTTTTTTTTCAAGAGACCCCTACTTTAACACTGGCAACATATTAGTATCCAATGACTATCAAAGTACAACATTCTTTAGTCAATTAAATAGTGCTAATGTTGTTTAGAACTCATACTTGCAAGCTATTTTAGACCCAATATTCAAAGTAGCAAGTCACAAGTCAAACCACGAACGAATATGTGAATATAAAACCAACTTTACCTCAATTGAAATAAGTGGGTGATGAGTAAACAATGACTAAATTGTCATGTTTAGGTGAACTATCCTTTCAAACATGTTTGTATTTCTTATAATAGTCGTTTATTACAGCTTAAGGGTGGCTCTAACACGATGTCAAGGAATAACTGTTTACCTGACTTGCGCTTTCGCTCCGTTGAGCGTGATCTGGACCGTGAACAATGCTTCGAGCTCCTGGAGGCTTTACGATCTTCACCTGGCTGCGATTTTCCGGAGAAAGAGTCGTGTAACTCGGCGTCACTAGCCTAATAGAAAACAAGCAACACAACCAAAACATACCACTTGAGTCTTGTTTAGTTAACAGTTGATTATAAAATACAAATGATCAAAATCAATACATTTATAAACATTCAGTTGGCAGTGTTAGTCTGGTTTCTATTAGTTTACGCTAGCCGCGACAGAGCTAATCGACGCCCTTTTTGCATGAGTAACAACTGTGGACAACAAATTCATACAAAAATGAATTATTTGACATCTCAAATACACTGTAATTGTAAAAACAGAAGTTTGACATTGTGGTTAACAGGATTGTTTTTAATTTTTGGATTTAGTTATTTGCTGGCTAGCTCAGAATATGCTGTCCGCCATTTTCCAAATAGAGAATGCTGCACATCAGTTACTCTTGCGCTATTAATGTGCTTCTGTCGAATATCATTATAGCCAAATGCAATGGCCAAGCTTGTGTACTTACCGCCATGTCAACAAATAAATAACAGAATGAGGTGTGTATCTGTAGTTAGTGGTCGCACTCGTAAAGCGTCTTCAATCATTCGTTTCTTGAGCGGTGGAACACAAATACCCGGATGTGCTTCTCCTGCCGATGACTGGAAGAAAACAGCACAGCGCCGCTCTGGTGGCCGCACCTGCGCACTCTGCTAAGTAAAAATTAACCTGCAATAGTATATTTATAATATAATATATCAATATTATGTTATAGAATGGGTTTCCATGGCCGTCCAGCTGCATCTAAGCCTTACAGTGAAATGCAAAGTGTGGAGTGCGGTGGTGTAAAGATATCCTATTACTAGGCCCACAGGAATCTGCGCGTGTAGATTTCAGCAGATTTTTAGCCCATCATTGATTGTTTATTCACTTGTGTAAGAGTGTGTAAATGTATATTTATTCAGTTTTTAAATTAATTTCAGTGATAATATGAACTAATATGAAGATATTAATATGATTTATTTACAAAACAGTTTGTAGAGTGTGTTTTTTCTGTCTTTTAGTAGAGATTTTATATTAGGGACTTGCTTTGTTTACCAAATAAAGTGGATCTAATTGTATTCGCATTGTAAATATTAAATAAAAGTAAAAAATGTGTTACTTTTTATTTAATATATTAAGGTTTTAGTTGATACTCCAAAGTCATTCCGCATAAATCCGCAGATTTTTAACAAAATACTCCGCAGAAAAAGCAGAAAATATCCACAGATTCCGTCTGGCCCTGCCTATTACTCCAGTAGAAGTATATTGTCCTTGTTTTCAATAGGTCTAATATTACTTTTCAAAGTAGATTTGATAGAGAGATAGATTAATAATAATTAATTAATAATAGTAATAATAATAGGTTTGTAATTACTTTTCCATATAACTAAACACTCCTTGGTTGTACATATGACTCCTCCATTTTGGAGATAAAATAACACTTTCTAAAGTGTGAAATTTGTACATTACTCACAGAGTTCATTTTAACACAGAGTTTATTCTTATGTTGGACTGGAGTGTATGTGTTACACTTCAAAGTGTTATTATATTACCTTTTTCCTATATTATCAATTGGTGTGTGTGTGACAGATTAAATATGTTGAAAATAGTTTTATTTATTAAATGATCATTTATCTTCATTCATTCATTCATTCATTTTCTTGTTGGCTTAGTCCCTTTATTAATCCGGGGTCGCCACAGCAGAATGAACCGCCAACTTATCCAGCATTTGCTTTACGCAGGGGATGCCCTTCCAGCTGCAACCCATCTCTGGGAAACATCCATACATTCTCATTCACACTCATACACTACAGACAATTTAGCTTACCCAATTCACCTGTACCGCATGTCTTTGGACTGTGGGGGAAACCGGAGCACCCAGAGGAAACCCACGCGACCACAGGGAGAACATGCAAGCTCCACACAGAAATGCTAACTGACCCAGCCGAGGCTCGAACCAGCGACCTTCTTGCAGTGAGGCAACAGCACTACCTACTGCGCCACCGTGTCGCCATCATTTATCTTTTTAGACATAATTTTAATATACAGCAAAAATTCCAGAGTTAAATACATAGTGTGATTATTTTGGTGTTGTTCAGTGTTAAAACCGGAATACATTTGAATCCACAAGTGTGAAAGAGTGTATATTTAAGAGTTGTTGTTTTTTTCAGTGTTAAACTTTTAACCCAAATATGCAGTGTATTTCCCACTAGCGATGGGAAGTTTTTTACTCAACCGGTTATATCGGACAAACAGTGATCAAACCAGTATGGTTTACTTAAACTTGAAACATGTCTTGTTGCATTTTAAAATGCAAAGAGTTTAATGTATTGAAATTATTTCTAAAAAGATCAATGATCATTTAATAAATGACTATTTTCAACATATTTGATCTGTCACACACACACTAATTGATAATATAGGAAAAAAGTAATAAAATAACACTTTGAAGTGTAACACACACACTCCAGTCCAACATAAGAATAAACTCTGTGTTAAAATGAACTCTCAAAGTAATGTACAAATTTCACACTTTAGAAAGTGTTATTATTTTATTTTTTTGGAACATATTTTTATTAGAAAATAGAACATTACATAGAATGCAATACATTTTTTTGCATGTTAGTCCTTCAATTTCTAGCTACCAAAATGGTTGTAAATAAATGAGAAAAAAATGAAAAAATATATAAAATATATATGTATATGCACACCTTTACATACACACACAGACACCTATACTCATATATACTTGTATATACACATACTAAAATAATTAAATAACAATAATAATAATTGTAATAATAATAATAATAATAAAGAATAAAAGAGCCCCTATTATGGGTTTTTGAAAATGAGCTTGCATGCAGTGTGTAACACAGCTCTAAGTGAAGTGAAATGTCCAGCTCAGGCTTAAATCTGAAAGTGCACAGTGTTTAAAACTATTAATTCATCCATAAAAGAGTCGACTCATAGTTCCTCAAACGAATCGACGTGTTTACGAGTCTTTAGCCGTTTCGACATGACGTGAACACAAAACAAAAGCCCCGCCCATTTGTGCGCGCGCAGCCCTGGGAGATTCGAAACCCCCAACCCCGCCCACAAACAACAGCGGCAAGCAAAGGTTGCCAGATTGGGCGGTTTTGAATTTGATTGTGCAGGTAAAAACCTTTTGGATAGGGTTTGGACTGGAATCAGTCAGCTACATCTGGCAACACAGAGAAGCGCACTGTGCTCAGCTGGATATTATTGGAAGTGTGCAGATGAACCAGAGATGAGACTGTGAAGTGTCAGTGGTTGAGGTTTATTTCTGCAGAAATGCCTCAGCATTATAGCCCAGCCTTGTGCTGTGTTCCCTCTGAGTAGTGCTTCTGAAATCTACACGCTTACAGCGGAGGATTCGTCAACCGTTTGTTAAAGGAAGGATCAAAAAAGATGTATGCAGGGGCGGACTGGCCATAGGGAGCACCGGTACATTTCCCAGTGGCCTGACGTGGCCTGCTATCCAACAGGTGAGTAAGTGCGATTAAATCGGTTGCCTCATTGTTTTCTCTAGCTTGTAAATGATGCATTTAATTGTGTTTTGAAACTTGTAACCTCTTGTAGTGTATCTGGTTAACTTGTATTCTCATATCGCGTCTTAAAGCACGTTGTAAATGGGATGCGTGCCGCTTTGTTTACGGATTAAAATGTGTTTGTGAGCTTTCACTGCTGTTTGTCGTTGCTATGGCTACATCAGCTCTCCTACACACGTGTGGCGGTCCTGTTTCGTAATGGTTCCGCTTTTGCCGCTGTGTGCATTAATACTGAATGTGTGTCGCTGCTTTTTACTTCTGGTTAAAAATAGAGTAATATGCGGGTTAGTTTCGGGGGTGAGGTGTCTGAATTACGGGCGACTCCCGGGAAAAACGAGTGTTGGCAGATATGCTCACGCACACACTATGACTACTTCAATATTGATAAGCCGTGGTGGGCATTCTCTTGCGCTGAATGATATCGACCAGTCGCAACAGACTGGGTCATCGGGCCAATCAGCACAGTTTAGCATCGCGCTAAGGAGGGGTTTTGGAACAAATTAATCGCTGAACGAATCATATAGGAGTCGCTGGGATAATGAGGTAAAAATAAATGCATATTATTAGACAATGAAAGTGTTTTTTGACCATGCATGCATATTTAGATAGTAAGGTGGGGAGAGAAAGTAGTGGAGAAAGTGTTATTTTAACTCCAAAATGGAGGAGTCATATGTACACCCAAGGAGTGTTAAGTTAAACTCAAATTGAGTTAAATGTACACTGATTTTTTTGCTGTGTACATTCTACTCTCTGTATTTTAAAATGCAACAAGACATGTTTCAAGTTTAAGTAAACCGTACTGGTTTGATCACTGTTTGTCTGAAAGAACGGTTGAGTCAAAAAACTGGACTTCCCATCACTAGTTGGAAATACACTGCATTTTGGGTTAAAAGTTTAACACTGAAAAAAAACAACAACTCTTAAATCTACACTCTTTCACACTCGTGGATTCAAATGTACTCCGGTTTTAACACTGAACACCAAAATAATCACACTGTGTATTTAACTCTGGAATTTTTGCAGTGGATATAAAATATGACCTAAAGTACAGTGGTAAATTAAGAAATACTTCGTTACTGTGTCCACCACTGATTGTAATATGTGCCCAATTAGTGTGTGTGTGTGTGTGTGTTCTGAATGTCTGTTGTAATCCCATGTTTTGACACTGGATGGAGTGTGGTTAATCAGTATATAAATGATAGTGTATGTAAGAGAAGCCACAGTTTTGGACTGCATGGATAACATGTTAGGATATCTCCTGAGAGCCGCAGATGGAAGCAATATGTGTGGATTACTTCCAGTTTTTTGCGCAGCGAAACAGTGAGTTCAATGTTTTGATCAACTTTGTGGAAAAATAGCATTGCATTATAACACATAACAAAGAGCATTATAAACCCTGTATGCAGGGATGGAATGTTAATTTCAAATGTTAGCTCCAGTGCGTCACGACCAGCCCTAAACCATCTCATACTGACAAACTGTAAATGAAGAGTTCGTTCGCAAAATCATAACTTAGATTTTATTAATGCATAACATAAAAGCATGATTTATGAACAATGAGGAGTTCGTTTGCACAGGTAGATTTTTTATTCATTTGCATAAATCATCCTTTTATATTATTCAATGAAGAATTAGTTTGCACAAACGGATAGATTTCTTATTAATTTTCGTAAATTATGCTTTTATACTACTCAATAATAAGTTAATTCGCAAAAACATAACTTCTTTTTAATAAATTTAAACAAATCATGCTTTTATATTATGCAGTGAAGAGTTCATTCGCATAAACAGATAGATTTCTTATTAATTTTCAGAAATCATGCTTTTTTTATATTTTGCAATGAAGAGTTAATTCACAAAAACATGAATTATTTTTAATAAATGTTTTAATAATCATGATTTATATTATGAAATGAAGAGTTCATTTGCACAAACATAACTCATGTCTTATTAACTTTCATAAATCATGTTTTTTTATTATGCAATGAGTTAATGTGCAAAAAAATAACTCATTTCTTATTAATTTGCATAAATCATGCTTTTATATTATGCAATAAAGAGTTATTTTACAAAACATAACTCATTTCTTAATTTGCATAAATCATGCTTTTATGTCATGCATTAACGAGCTAATTTGCAATAAATAGCTAATTTCTTATTAATTTGTATAAATCATGCTTTCATACTATGCAATGAAGAGTTAATTCACAAAAACATAACTCATTTCTTATTAATTTGCATAAATCATACTTTTATTTTATGCATTAACAAGTTAATTTGCAAAAATTGCTAATTTCTTATTAATTTGCATAAATCCTGCTTTTTATTATGCAATAATGAGTTACTTCACAAAAACAAATTATTTTTATTAAATGTATTAATAATCATGATTTTATATTATGCAATGAAGAGTTCATTTGCACAAACATAATTGATTTCTTATAACTTTCATAAATCATGCTTTTATATTATGCAATAATGAGTTAATTTGCAAATTAATAACTAATTTCTTATGAATTTGCATAAACCATGCTTTAATATTATGCAATGAAGAGTTTATTTCCTAAAAATAACTCATTTCATATTGATTTGCATGAATCATACTAGTATATTATGCAATAAAGAGTTAATTTGCAAAAAAAACCAATTTCTTATTAATTTGCATAAATCATGCTTTTATATTATGCTTTAATGAGTCAAATTGCAAAACATAACTAATTTCGTATTAATTTGCATAAATCAGGCTTTTATATTATGCAATGAAGAGTTAATTCACAAAAACATAACTTATTTATGAATAAATGTTTAATAATCATGCTTTTATATTATGCAATGAAGAGTTTGTTTGCACAAACAGGTAGATTTCTTATTAGTTTGCATAAGCAGGCTTTTATATTATGCAATAAGTTAATTTGCAAAAAAATAACTCATGTCTCATTAATTTGCATAAATCATGCTTTAGTATTATGCAATAAGTTAATTTGCAAAAAATAACTCATGTCTTATTAATTTGCATAAATCAGGCTTT
>CAIGQQ010033701.1:2733599-2746770 GCA_903798035.1 Danio albolineatus
GAAAGAAAGAAAGAAAGAAAGAAAGAAAGAAAGAAAGAAAGAAAGAAGAGACAGAAAGACAGAAATAAATAGAAAGAAAGAAAGAAAGAAAGAAAGAAAGAAAGAAGAGAAGGAAAGACAGAAATAAATAGAAAGAAAGAAAGAAAGAAAGAAAGAAGAGAAGGAAAGAAAGAAAGAAAGAAAGAAAGAGAAAGAAAGAAAAAGAAAGAAAGAAGGAGAAAGAAAGAAAAAGAAAGAAAGGAAGGAGGGAAGGAAGGAATGAAGGAAGGAGGGAAAGAAGGAGAAAGAAAGAGAAAGAAGAGACAGAAAGAAAGAGACAGAAATAAATATAAAGAAAGAAAGAAGAGAAAGAAAAAAGAGAAAGAAAAGAAAAAAAAGAGAAGGAAAGAAAGAGAAAGAAAGAAAAAGAAAGAAAGAAAGAAAGAAAGGGAGGAAGGAAGGAAGGAAAAGAAAGAAAGAAAGAAAGGAAGGAAGAAAGGAAGGGAGGAAGTAAAGAAGGAAGGAAAAGAAAGAAAGAAAGAAAGAAGAGAAAAAAAAGAGAAAGAAAGAAAGAAAGAAAGAAAGAAAGAAAGAACGAAAGAAAGAAAGAAAGTGAAAAGGGTTGGGGGAGTAGCGGAAGAAAGTGAAAGTGAACAGTGGACGGAGGAGGAGGGTGGTTGGGGAGGGGGATCAGTAAAATGAGGTGCCGGATCAGATTTCAGTGGAACCGGATTCCAGCGTTTTCATAAAGTGTAAAATGGTCATAAATTACTGTGTAACTTGTAGAAATATCTTCTATGCAACACTTTAATAACAGTAGTTACATGGTAACTCCACAGGAACGCTCCACAATATAAAGTGTAAAAAAAAAAATCATTTTCGTTTCGGCCTAGTCCCATTATTAATCTGGGGTCGTCACAGCGGAATGAACCGCCAACTATTCAGCATATGTTTTACACAGCGAGTGCCCTTCCAGCTGCAACCCATCTAAGCTGAAAAGAAAATGAATGAATGTATGAACAGTAATTTGTGACCATTTTACACTTTATATTGAGTGGACAGTTCCTGTGGATTTACCACGTAAGTACACTGGTATCACAAGGTGAAACCTTCTAATGCAGCATTAGTTCTGCCATACAGTGTTTACAAGTACATGATCTGCAAACAGGTGTGGAAGTGGGAAAACATCTGCAAGTACATATTGTTGTTACACAATGCACTTCCATAACTCTTGTGACAGATGTTCACTTTCCTAGTGTTGTTACTAATATCCTGTTACACATTTGTACTTAGACTATTCAGTGGGTTGTTACATGAATGTAGTTACACCAGTATTACACAAGTAAATACTATGTACCAGTGTGTACATACACTGTAGTTACATACTACTTAAACATCTAATTACCTCGAAGTTCACAGGTATAAGCGACACAATATAAAGTGGGACCATAATTGCTAATTGCATATTTAGTGATTTTCAGCTAACTACACTGTCTTGTCCTAATGGTGGATTTAGAGGTTTTTGCAAAAAAAAAAAAAAAAAGCACAAGTGGAATTTGCTGGTTTTGACACAAAAGAAAATCTAAGGATTGTCTAAAGTGACATTTTTGGAAAAAAATGATATTTCATTTACTAGCTAACAACCTTTTCATTACCTGTAAAATGAAACGTCCGAATATAATGAGAGGAGCCTGATGAATGCTCATGCTCATTTACAGAAAAAGAGGTCTGATGGATTTGCATATGATTCTGACTATTAGGGAATAAACCTCAGAGTGTCTCCTTTCAAAAGAGACCAAAAACATGCTTATACTAAAAATGGTTCAAAAACAGCATGCAATTTACTTTGGGTATGCAGTTTTTCAGGCATTTAAGCAAATTTTACAGGAGCACTAAGGGGTTATATGTAATTACTCAATAATTACTATGATTATTTGACTCAATGCTACTTAAAACTCTTTAATTTACTTAAATTCATTAAATTTGAGTCAAACGTGACCCTTTAGCTGTATTAAAAACATTTCATTAAGAAAGATGAAAAACACAAAACGACTCAAAGCAATGACACTTCATACACTCTCAGAAATAAAGGTACATGAGTTGTCACTAGGGTGGTATCTTTTCAAAAGGTACACATTTGTACCTAATGGGTCCATATTGGTACCTCAAAGGTATATATTAGTACCGAAAATTTTTAAGAGGAACACTTTTGTAATTTTTAGGAACTAATATGTACCCTTGAGGTATTAATATGGACCCATTAGTAGGGCCAGACGGAATCTGCGGACATTTTTTGCTATTTCTGCGCAAAATGTTGTTAAAAATCTGCGGATTTATGCGGAATGATTTTGAGGGTATCGTAACTAAAACCTTCATATATTAAATAAAAAGTAATACATTTCTAACTTTTATTTAATGCTTACAATGCGAATCAAATTAAATGCACTTTATTTGGTAAACAAAGCATGTCTCTCATATAAAATATCTACTAAAAGACAGAAAATATTACTTCTCAAACTGTATTGTCAATAAATCACATGAATATTTTCATATTAGTCAATATTATTACTGAAATTAATTTAAAAACTGAATAAATATACATTTCAACACATTTATACCAGTAAATAAACAGAATCAATGATGGGCTAAAATCTGCGGAAATCTGCGCGCACAGATTCCGTCTGGCCCTACCCGTTAGGTACAAATGTGTACCTTTGGAAAAGGTGCCACCCCAGTGACAACTCGTGTATGTTTATTTCTGAGAGTGTACACACTATATACTGTCATTTATTTCCAAGTCAACTCATTGTTTCCTAAGCATGTGTGATTGTCTGATTGTTTTTAGTTGAAAAAATATAATTAAATATGCTAATTATATTAGTATAACTCAAAAATAAAACAACTCTTGTTTTCTGAACTGATTAATTCAGAACTGTTGGATTTTGTACAGTATTTAATGCAAGAATGTTATAAGTAACTGTAAATAAATTACCAAAAAACTATTATTATTTCAGCAAATATGTATTTTAACTACAATAATTAGTTACTTTGTAACTATTTACCCCAGAACTTCACAATATCATATTATCTGATCCATAAAATGTTATAAAATATTCACAAAGTGTAAACCTGATTTTCTATTTATATACACAATGAAATATCCTGTATAACTACAGTCAATATCTGTATATTTAAGTTATTTATTTTGTATATTAAAATTGTATTGATTTCTTTTACTTACTTATTAATTGGTGAAACAAAAATTCCAAAATTTATTTATGATTTGGAGGGGAACGCGATGAAGGGGGGCTTCATGAATCAGCGTAATTTGGAAAATTGTGTATCAGCATTGTAAAATCCCCATTAGTAAATGATAACAGATAAGAAATCGATGAGGTATTTAACGGCTTAAATATGACTAAACGCATGTACACACATCAACAAAGTGTCTCGACATGGCAAACAGAACACATCTTTGCATTGCTGGTAAGTCTGCATTCTGATTCAGTAGCGGCTGAATATTACAGACCTTTCATTGAATGGATAAAGACCACGATGTACAAAGCTTTACAGACTTCATGTAGCTGAAAACGATGATTGAGCATTTAAATATATTCTTATTTCGATCAAATCCACTCACTAGGATCAAGCTGTGTTTACTTTTGTGTTTTAATTCAACTCTTGTTCTGTAGGTCTACTCCTGCTGCTGTCTTTACTACACACCAGTGAATCTGTTTATATGCTGGCTATCCGGAAAATGACGGAGTTGGGTGAAGAGGCACTGACACATCTGGTGGGTTAATATTTATAATTTTAAACTGGTTTAATGGTGTATTAGCTGACTGTATTCTTATTGTGCAATCAGCTCAGAGTTGGTTTGATAAAGATCATCCTAGCATGCGAGTAAGAAAACTCTTGTGAAATGCAGTGACAACAGCGATGTCCATAGTTAGGGGTTGTAAATTAGTGAGGTCTGGGGTTTCATTTAAAAACTCAATCATATTAATGGCTAGACATAAAATATATACTTATAGTTTATTTTTAATGAAGCAATATGATAATTTATTATATATTTTTTGGCTGTATCTATTTTAGCTGTTTCTATTTATAACAAATGGTGTCTCAAAGATGACTGACAACTTATGCTGTACATGAAATGAGTGTTAAATCAATATTTGTGAATTTTAGCATGACTTCGGATGTAAATGGTTAATATTTATGGTTAGTGTTGTAGTCAAATAACAATACTAAACGTAATGAAGTGGTGGAAAGAGTACTGAAAAATCATACTTAAGTAAAAGTACTATTACTTGCCCAAAATTGTGGTGCGAGTAAAAGTATCTGTAGTAAATATTACTCAAAGTATGAGTAAAAAGTAGCACTTTTAAAAGTACTCAGGAGGTAGTGAGTAGTGAGTATTACGCTGTGAAAAGCTGATGCGTTTGCAGAATGTTACGTTTACACATCCCTGCACAAACAACATGTGGTGTATTTAGGGATCTTCCTATTTTCGTTCATTCGTTCCAACCTTCCTTCAATTATTTGTTTGTTCTCTCCATCCTTCGTTCATTCGTTTGTTCCCTCCTTCCTTCATTCACTCGTTCATATTTTTGTTCCTTCCTACATTAGGTCCTTTTGTTCATTCATTCGTTTGTCTGTTCCTTCCTTCCTTCCTTCCTTAGTTTGTTCAGTCCTTCCTTGAATATTTCATTCATTCGTTTGGTCCTTCCTTCTTACCTCCCTTCATTTGTTCACTCATTCTTTCATATTTTTGTCCCTTCATTAGTTCCTTTGTTCATTTGTTTGTTCCTTCCTTCTTTCCTTTATTAGTTTGTTCATTCCTTCCTTGAATCCTTCCTTCATTTAATTAGTTTTTCAATCCTTCCCTCCATTCCTTCACTGTAAAAAATAAAAAGTTGAGTTAACTTAAAATTTTAAAGCAACCGGCTGCAAAGAAATTGTGAGTTTATTGAATTTCAGTGGTTGAAGTTGAGCCAAATAATTTTTTTTAAGTTGACCGAAAAGGCTGGTTTAAGTCAATTATACTTTTTTTTTTAGAATTATTTTTTCAGGGTTTTCACCTTTAATGGACAGGACAGTATAGAGTATTGACAGGAAAGCATGGGGAGCAGAGAGAGGGGAAGGATCGGCAGAGGGCCACGAGGCAGGAATTGAACTCGGGTCACCGTGAACACCGAAGCGCATGTGTCGACGCACTAACCACTACACCACTGGTGCCGACAAGTCAATTATACATTACGGAATAATAATTAATATCCCTTAAGTATCCCTTAATTTTGATTGGCTGATCTGAATGTTGTTGCAGGATCAATATGGATTACAATCCAGGAACATGTCCTACTTGCTAAAATCAGGTTACCCTGCTGAAAAAACTAAGCTGGTTTTAGCTGGTCAGCCAGTCTGGTTTTAGAGGGGTTTTGGCCGTTTTCAGCCTGATCTTAGCTGGTCAGGCTGGAAAATGACCAGCTAAAACCAGCATATACCAGCTTAACCAGCCTGGTTTAAGCTGGACATAGCTGGTTTTGGCTGGGCTCCCAGCCTGCTAAGCTGGTCAAGATGCTTTTAGCTGGTCGTCTCCCAGCCTGACCAGCTAAGACCAGGCTGGAAACCAGCCTAAAAATGGCCCAAAGCCCTCTCAAACCATGCTGGTTGACCAGCTAAAACCAGCCAACCAGCTTAGGCTGGTTTAAGCAGTTTTTTTCAGTAGGGTATGTATTATGGTGATCAATTATTGTTATATCTTGAGATGTACTAAAACATTTAGGGTACAATAGATTGCAAAGTTATAGCTATCAATCAAAAGAGGAAAAAAAAAGTACTTTTTGAGGTACAAAATCTGTTTGTGGTCCACCAATTGGTGAAAATACAGCAGGAAATAACAGCTTTAACCAGCCTATGGTGGTTGACTGGTTTCAGATGGGTTTTGGGCACTTCCCAGCTGATCTTCAGGGCAGACTAGCTGAAATTTCAGCTAAAACCAGCTAAGACCTGCCAACCAACTTCTAGTCATGTTTTAGCTAGCCTCTCAGCATAACCAGCAAAAACTAGCCTGGTTGACCAGCCAAAATCAGCTTGGGTTGTTTTTCCCAGCTGTATTTTTACCAATTAAAAAAACACAAACACATTTTTGTTCTTCAGACAGCTAATTCTTTCACTCTTTTGCTCGATAGTTATAACTTTGCACTCTAGTACACTAAATGTTGTAGTCAGTAATTGATAATTGTCCGCGGCAATAATAAACATCCCATTGCTACTATTTTTATTTTAAAGATGTTGTTCTAAAACTTCTGCTTGTTTTTTCCCCCAGAAGACTGAAGCTGCTTTAGTGTTGAGGAATCACACAGGAGCTCATTCACTCGGATGCATCGAAGAGCCGAAGGAAAACGATCGTCTGAACTGCTCTCACATCTTCACATTCAGCTCTTACCTGCAGGAGGCGACCAATCTAGACGGCCTGGACGAAAAACTGAACAAAACCCTGCTCTCCATGAGACAGCACGTGGAGGACCTGAGGAGGAACAGAAAGTGCAGCAGTAATTCAACAAACACCTGCACATCAGCCTTTCACAGCAGTAAGAAGGCGTCCAGGAACGCAGAGAAGCTGAGAAGTCTGCTCGAGCTCTTCGTACTGTGGATTAATAAACACATCAAGGCATGATGAAACTGCTGAATGGTCCACGTTTTACAGATGCCTTTTACTATTTATTAATTTTTATTTGCTGGTCGGGTTATGTTGTATTAATTGTTTATTTATGTTTTGTTTTATTTATTACATTCACTTATTTATTTACACGAATGCTTTTATAAGCAGGAAACTCTTTGTTGCGTCAGGAGGTTTGTGCACGTCGAGGAAAAAGGGGAGAAAGGCCTGTGATGTGTAATGATGAGTTGAGATCTGTATCTCTGTGCTTGCTTTCAAGCAATCGTGTTTTTCTACACTGACAACATCACGCATTGTGAAACCATGTCAATAAAGATTTTCAGCACATTGCAATAGACATTACATCATTTTCTTTTGAAGATCCTGTCAGTGGTTTTTATTATTGTTTTAAAGTCTGTGCTCAGTTTTGTGGGTTAAACATATACCTTTTTACACCTTTAAATTAAATATCTGAGTAAAACATGTTGGTTAAAATCGAGTAGTTATGATTGGAAATATTCTAACAAAATAACTTAAACGAGAAACCTCCAATGAACGTTTAGTAAGTACATTAAATCAAATAAAATTTAATTAACCGGAAAATAAAGAGGTCCATACAAATATTAAGTCTTTTTTTGCAACACACTAATTCATTCATTTTCTTTTTGGCTTAGTCCCTTTATCAATCTGGGGTCACCACAGCGGAATGAACCGCCAACTTATGTTACGCAGCGAATGCCCTTTCAGCTGCAACCCATCAATAGGAAACATCCATACACACTCATTCACACTCATACACTACGGACAATTTTTTTTAGCTTACCCACTTCACCTGTACCACGTCCAGGAGGAAACACGGGGAGAACATGCAAACTCCACACGGAAATGCCAACTGATCCAGCCGAGGCTCGAACCAGTGACCTTTTTGCTGTGAGGCGACAGCGCTACCCACTGCGTCGCCCTTTTGCAACACATTTGGATATAAATGTATTATGTTTGCTAATTAACTTATAAACGTATGAACTATAATAATATAAACGTGTGTTCTAGCAAAATAAATGACCAGAAGTGAGAGGCCCCACAATGAACCATTAGCAAATCAATTCAATCAAATAAAATGTATTTAACATGAAAATCAATGAGTGCATATCAAATATGCAACGCTCTAGGCTAGCTTTTAACAGCGGAGGACACTCTAGGCTAGTTTTTAACAGCAGAGAGCGCTATAGGGCTAGCTTTTATCAGTAGATGATGCTCTAGGCTAGCTTTTATTAGCAGACAGCGCTCTAGGTTAGCTTTTAACAGCAGACGATGCTCTAGGCTAGCTTTTATCAGCAGACCACACTCTAGGGCTAGTTTTTAACAGCAGATGGCACTCGAGGCTAGCTTTTAATGTCAGACAGTGCTCGAGGCTAGTTTTTAACAGCAGACAACGCTCTAGGGCTATTTTTTAACAGCAGAGAGTGCTCAAGGCTAATTTTTAACAGCAGACGACACTCTAGGCTAGCTTTTAACAGCGCTATAGACTAGATTTTAACAATAGACAACGCTCTAGGCTAGTTTTTAACAGCAGACGATGCTCTAGGCTAACTTTTAACAGCAGACGACGTTCTAGGCTAGTTTTTAGCAGCAGACGGTGCTCTAGGACTAGTTTTTAATCAGCAGATGGTGCTCTATGCTAGCTTTTAACAGCAGACCACGCTCTAGGCTAGTTTTTAACAGCAGACGGCGCTCTAGGCTAGTTTTTAACAGCAGACGACGCTCTAGGGCTATTTTTTAACAGCAGAGCGCTCAAGGCTAATTTTTAACAGCAGACGACACTCTGGGCTAGCTTTTAACAGCGCTATAGGCTAGATTTTAACAATAGACAACGCTCTAGGCAAGCTTTTAACAGCAGACGGCACTCTAGGCTAGTTTTTAATAGCAGACAGTGCTCTAGGCTAGCTTTTAACAGCAGACGATGCTCTAGGCTAGCTTTTAACAGCAGATGATGCTCTAGGCTAGTTTTTAACAGCAGACGACGCTCCAGGCTAGCTTTTACCAGCAAATAGCGCGCGCTAGGCTAGCTTTTATCAGCAGATGGTGCTCTAGACTGGCTTTTAATCACCAGACGACGCTCTAGGCTAGCTTTTAACAGCGGACCACACTCTAGGGCTAGTTTTTAACAGCAGATGGCACTCTAGGCTAGCTTTTAATGTCAGACAGTGCTCTAGGCTAGTTTTTAACAACAGACAATGCTCTAGGCTAGTTTTTAACAGCAGACGATGCTCTAGGCTAGCTTTTAAAAGCAGACGACGTTCTAGGCTAGTTTTTAGCAGCAGACGGTGCTCTAGGACTAGTTTTTAATCAGCAGATGGTGCTCCATGCTAGATTTTAACAGCAGACGCCGCTCTAGGCTAGTTTTTAACAGCAGACAACGCTCTAGGCTAGTTTTTAACAGTGGACGGCACTCTAGGCTAGCTTTTAACAGCTGACAATGCTCTAGGCTTTCTTTTAACAGCAGGCAACGCTCTAGGCTAGCTATTAACAGCAGACAACGCTGCAGGCTGGCTTTTAACAGCGGACAGCACTCTAGGGCTAGTTTTTAACAGCAGACGGTGCTCTAAGCTAGCTTTTAACAGCAGACAACGCTCTAAGCTAGCTCTTAACACCAGACAACGCTCCAGGCTAGCTTTTAACAGCAGACCACACTCTAGGGCTAGTTTTTAACAGCAGACGGTGCTCTAGGCTAGCTTTTAACAGCAGACAACGCTCCAGGCTAGCTTTTAACACTTGAGGGCTAGTTTTTAACAGCAGATGGCACTCTAGGCTAGCTTTTAATGTCAGACAGTGCTCGAGGTTAGTTTTTAACAGCAGATGACGTTCTAGGCTAGTTTTTAGCAGCAGACGGTGCTCTAGGCTAGCTTTTAACAGCAGACGACGTTCTAGGCTAGTTTTTAGCAGCAGACAATGCTCTAGGACTAGTATTTAATCAGCAGATGGTGCTCCGTGCTAGCTTTTAACAGCAGACCGCACTCTATGCTAGCTTTTAACAGCAGACGGTGCTCTAGGCTAGTTTTTAACAGCGGACGACGCTCTAGGCTAGATTTTAACAGCAGACGGCGCTCTAGGCTAGACTTTAACAACAGACAATGCTCTGAACGCTCAAATGATATCTATGAACATGGATTAAACAGCATTTTTTTTTAGAGAACATGCCCCAAAAAATTAATGCCATAAATGTAACCAGCATGTTAAGAAAAGAATCACAACGCGTTTTGATTTAAAGACATTCAAGAAAATTAGACAAAAGGTACAAGAATGTGTACTTTAATGAGGGAAAACTAAAACTACAGTCCCATGAAGCACGGCAAAAGGCACAATCTAATAAAAAACAATACAGAAATGTATCTTTTTAATAAGATGTTTGTTGTATGTATTGATGCAACAATGTAACTATATATATGTGTGTGTTTGTGTGTGTGTGTTTAAATATTTAATGTCTTACGCAATCAGCAGGGTGGGCGGAGCTACAGATCTCTTCGTGCTTTCTGATTGGTGAAATGTCCTGCACAGCATCATGGGTCATGTCGTTTTCTGCACAAATTCTGACATTAAATACAATAATTTTACATACAAACTAAATCAACACAAACATATGCAATCATAAAACACAAACAATTAACAACCTGAAAAAATTAAATAAAATTCACTGTGGTGAAAATGGAGTTCGAACTCTATTACAGTTTGGGGTAAAGGCAAGAAAGCGGCTGTGAACCATTTTATGTATTCAATAATCAAAATCAGATAGGAGAAATCGTTCACACAGTGTTTGTATGCTTTCTCCAACAGTTAACAAAAACTTTAAGGAGAATTTAGACGAAAATAATTGTGAATTTATAGCAGGGGTGCCCAAAAGTTTTCTTATGAAGAGCCAAAGTCCAAGCTTGATTGAGAGTTGTGGGCCGAAAGTAAACACAGCAAACTGTATTACATTAAAGTTGGCATTGGGAATTTCCTAATTTACTTCATTTAACAATAAATATAATAAAAATACTTCAACCGTATTTACTAAAGCATTGAAAGTATTTGAAAAAGTATTTTAACGAACTTATTACAATAAAACCATAAACAAAAGTCCATTTATAAAACAATGGAGTTCATTGCCGTATACACTAGTCATGCTGAACCTGCCTTTGCCTTGATTTGCCTGCTGCCGCCTTCTGCTTTGTACCCTGTTCATTAAGTGACAGTATGTAAATGTTTTAAAAACGTTTCATTTACAACATTTAATTGTAACATTTTATTTCAGTTTGCTTTTTTGTAGCTTAATATTAAAGCAAACAAACAAAAGGTTAGATTTAAAACAGAAATGAGAATCTCTTAAAGGCTTTGTCCAACCCTTTCCAATCATTTTCCCTCTGGCGGGCCAAATCAAAGGATATAAAGGGCCAACTTTGGCCAACGGGCCCTAGTTTGGCCATCTCTGATTTAGACTTAACCCTGTAAAAGTAGAGGTCTAACAAACAGGAGGCCGACAGAACAGCAGACTGTAATGCAAGTAGCTTAAAAACCACTGTATCTCATTTAAATGTATGAAAAACACATCCACGTTCACATACATACAACATACTGTACACACTTCACTAACAAATGATATGACCAAGTCAGACGCCTTGTACATATAATTGAACACAAAAACACTTATTATTTTTTTGGATTGGGAACACAGTTGGAAAGATCCATCCCGTTTTTCCAGACAAATAAAATGCAGAAAGAAAAAGCATTCAGAACACACACTGAATAGTAACTTTTCATTTGTAATAACAAATGTAGTTGCAAAAATGTAGACACTGCTAAAAATTGGGGTCTGACAAAAATACCCCCCACCCCCCGCAAAAAATAGACTAATTGGCCCGTCGAATGCTATTAAAATATTGTAAAAATTTGAAATAACATGTCTAAAATGATATCCCACTAGATTTTTTTTTTAAACAGGGTTTAATTCACTTGGCTCTTTCATTTTCATAACATCTCTACTCAATTTAAGGCACAACAGATGTACCACATGCTCATGTGAACATTAATAGTTATTCTGTAAGTTTAGATCACATCTAGGCTTTTGTTCATGCACTTGAATACTTCAAAAGACCAGTCTTGATCAATTCTGATATTTATTTAAGGGCTAGTTCACACAATGATTTAAATTCAGTCATCATTTACTCATCCTCCACTTGTTCCAAACCTGTCTGAGTTTCTTCTGTTGATCACAAATGAAGATATTTTGAAGAATGTTTGGGGAGAAAAACAGTCTGACTTTTATACTAGCTTAGAATTAATTGAGTGTGAGTAAATGATGAAGAAATGTTCACTTTTGGGGGAACCGTCCTTTCAAGTGGTGTTGCAGTTCTTGGTGAACTGAGCATCAGATTGCAAAAGGACTCTAAATAACTAGAATGAATTAAAGGAGACACTAAAAATATAAGAAAAAAAACACCCTGAGAGGCAAAATTCACAAGGCTAAAAGCAACAGCTCTAATGTAACAAGTCCAAGAAATGCAAAAAAAAAAAAGGATGAACGTAAACAAGAGGTACAGCCTTTGGTTTGCATTTTAAAAATGAAATCAATCATGTCTTAATGGTTAAAAAAATTTAGAGAGAGCTGTGGCAAAAAACATTGATTCAGCATTGATTTAGAGATTTTCAAAATGCATGGCTATTCTCTCTTGAATTGATTCTGTGCTTCGTTTTTAACAGTGGACTGTGATCTAGGCTAGCTATTAACAACACACGGTGCTCTAGGCTAGTTTTTAACGCATACAGCCATCTAGGTTAGCATTTAAATCAGCTGACGACGCTCTAGGGTTAGTTTTCAACAGCAGACGACACTCTAGGCTAGCTTTAAACAGCAGATGGTGCTCTAGGCTAGCTTTTAATAGCAGACGACGCTCAAGGCTTGTGATTTACAGCAGATGACTCTCTATGCTAGTTTTTAAACAGCAGAGGATGCTCTAGGCTAGTGTTTAAATCAGCAGACAGTGTTCTGGGGATAGTTTTTAACAGCAGACGGTGCTCCAGGCTAATGTTAAACAGCAGAAGACACTCTAGGCTAGCTTTAAACAGCAAATGGTGTTCTAGGCTAGTTTTTAACAACAGACGACACTCTAGGCTAATGTTAAACAGCAGAAGACACTCTAGGCTAATGTTAAACAGCAGAAGACACTCTAGGCTAATGTTAAACAGCAGAAGACACTCTAGGCTATTGTTAAACAGTGGATGGCACTCTAGGCTAGCTTTTAACAGCAGTGCTCTAGGCTTATTTTTGACTGCACACAACACTCTGGGCTAGCTTTAAACAGGCGCTCTAGACTAGCTTTTATTAGCAGACGACACTCTAGGCTTGTTTTTAACAGCAGACAACATTCTAGATTAGCTTTTACAGCAGATGGTGCTCTAGGCTAGTTTTTAACAGCAATCGTTGCATTAGGCTAGCTTTTAACAGCAGAAGATGCTCTAGGCTAGCTTTTATCAGCAGACGATGCTCTAGGCTAG
>CAIGQQ010033701.1:2747308-2769067 GCA_903798035.1 Danio albolineatus
TAGGCTAGCTTTTAACAGAAGATAGAGCTCTAGGCTAGCTTTTAACAGCAGACGATGCTCTAGGCTAGTTTTTAACAGCAGACGGTGCTCTACGGCTAGCTTTTATCAGCAGACGGAGCTCCAGGCTAGCTTTTAACAGGCATTACAGGCTAGCTTTTAACAGCAGATAGCGCTCTAGGCTAGTTTTTAACAGCAGACTGTGCTCTAGGCTAGTTTTTTTGCTACTTTGCATTCTACTGATCACTTAAGTTGGCTTTTATGTCAAGATAAATGTAAACACAGCTCCCTATAAACACTTATTTTCGATTTAACTGGGATTTGTAAGGGATTGAAGCCAATCACAGTATGGCTATTGTAAAGCATACAGTGTCATCGGCTGGCAAAAACTATGCTCCAAAGCCATTTAAGAGAGACTAGCGATACATTCTGAAAATCTTTGAATCAATACAGAATGAATTTCTCGAAACAAATCCTCACCACAGCTCTAGTAAAAAAAGGCTTATTCTTTTCTGCACTGGCTCATTTAGATAAATCCAACGTGGCCGCTTTGTAGCTAGTGTCCTTATGGTAAGTAAGGCAAACAAGAGATTTGAGCATGTACACACACAGAGCTCAAAACTGTTCTATGAACACATGTAAAGTACACAATCGAGCAGTTTTCACCACTCTGAAGGAGTCCAGTGAGTAACAGCAAAGCACAGATCCTCAGATCCACATGCACGAGGTGTTGTTTTGAAGGCTCCTGAAGACTGAAAAGCACAGTTCAGATGTCACCGTGTTAAAACTAAGACCCTGAGGAATGTTTTTTGGGGTGGAGCGCAGCCTTTTTGGCTTCCTCAGGTAAAAGTGAGGGGTCGGTCAGGATGGACGTGCTGGTGCAGAGCTGCCGTAATGTCCTGAGCACCACTGGAGGACAGAGAAACACATATCATTAGTATAATGCACTGATACACACGCACACAAAGAAACAAGCAAACGTGTCAAACTGGAGACAAAATTCATTCATTTTCCTTCAGCTTAGTCCCTTATTTATCACAGTGGAATGAACCGCCAACTATTCCAGATTATGTTTTATGCAGCGGATCCCTTTCTAGCTGCAACCCAGTACTGGGAAACACCCATACACACTCTCATTGGCACACACACTCATACACTACGGCCAATTTAGTTCATCCAATTCACCTATAGCACATGTGTTTGGAAACCGGAGCACCTGTAGGAGACCCAAGGGGAGAACATGCAAACTCCACACTGAAATGCCAACTGGCCCAGCCGGGACTCAAACCAGTGACCTTCTTGCTGTGAGGCTGAAGTTTAGCCTGAGTTATTAATGTCCAGTTATAACTAGTTTTCATTGATTCCAGTTGCTGGCATTTAAATAAACTGAGGAAGACAGAGATCTTACTGGGCCGGAGGGCTGGGAGGGAACAGTAACGGTCCAGCCACTGCATGGTGGTTTCACACAGCTCTGTGTTGTTGGTTGTAGACACCGTCCCGTTGAAGGACTCAAACAGAGGCTGAATGATGACGCTAAACTGAGAGAGATATTAAAGAAAACACCGAGCATGTGGAAGAGTTCAGTCCAGGAAGATAACAGAATTAAAAGAAAGTATAGAGTGTTTGTTTACAAATAAATGTTGAACAGTTTAAAGAAAAACAGCAATAATTATACCTCGAAGAATTCGGGAAAAAAATACCAAAATAATTATTATTTTTTAAAAATATGTTTAAATAACTACCATTAGTTCTACTGCTACTACATATTAATACTTCATTTATTTCTAATTATAAAAATGAAACCATTAAAAACCAAATACAACAAAATAAAATGTGATTGAACTAGGGGAGGGAATCCGGAGCACTTGGAGGAAACCCACACCAACACACAACATACAAACTCCACACAGAAATGCCAATTGAGCCAGCTAGGACTCAACCTAGTGAGCTTCTTGCTGTGAAGTGACAGTGCCGACCACTGAGCCACTGTGACGCCCTTATTGTACCATTTGTATAGTAAAAATGATTATTATTCATCATGTGCAGATCAACACTACAACTTTGTAAAACTGCTGAAACGTCTAATGAACACCCAATAGACATTTTACTTGGCTATATGGGAACATTACATACACTTTTATTGTTTGTATATGCAGATTTTTATTCATTTTCTAATTTAAACCTATAGCTCATAGTAACCTTTATGCGTTTGTACACTTTCAAAAAAAGAAAAAGAAAAAACTGTTCTACAAGTACAGACATCCCAAAGTGAGTTTTGAGATTTTGTTAAAACCTGACAAAGGTTTTTGCTCACTGTTGTGTAGAAATTTGCACAACGAAACAACGCAACAAAACACAAGGCAACGAAATGCAACCCAGTGAAACGCAATGAAACAACGCAACAAAATGAAACAACGCAACAAAACACAAAGCAACAAAATGAAATGCAGCACAACTAAATAACGCAACAAAACAAAACAAAGCACAAAACAACGCACCAACAAAGCGATGAAATACAACGCAACACAACAAAGCAACAAAACAAAGCAACAAAATGCAACGCAGCACAACACAACGAAATAATGCAACAAAGCAACAAAACAAAACAGAGCAACAAAACAACGCACCAACAACGCAATGAAAGACAACGCAACAAAACGAAGCAATGCAACGAAACACTAAGCAAGGAAACAACGCAATAAAACAATGCACTGAAAAAAAAACCCACTGAAACAACGCGACAAACAACGCGCTGAAACAAAGCAATGAAATGCAAAGCAACGAATCAAAACACAACACAATGAAGCAATGCAACGAAACTAAAACCAATGAAACTTAGGGAAACAATACAATGCATCAAAACGCAATGCAAAACAACGAAACAACTCAATGAAATAATGCAACAAAACAAGAAAAAAAAAAGCAATGCAATAAAACACAACGCAACGAAACACAAGTAAACAATACAACGAAGCAATGCAACAAAACAATGAAAAATTTAATCAACGCAACGCAGCAAAATGCAACTAAACACAGCGCAACACAAGGAAACAACGCAACAGAAGAACACAATGCAACACAACATACAGATTCAAAAGCTATTTGTTGGGCTGAATAAACTAATCATTGAACTAAGTGACACGATGCTTGTTTAAAGGATACGATCCAGAATTTCCAGTTCTGAAGAGTTCGGTTCTTCACGTAGTCGTCAAACTTCTCCCTCATGTGGTCGAAGCGATGGCGTGTGATGGGAACCCCCGTTTCAGGAAGCTGCTCCTGACACAAACTGCATAAACAGAGGCAATACAGTCTGAACACACAGCTTTACATGTAGACGTCTGCTGAGCTCCACCAAAGTCCCTTTAAGGCAAGTCATTTCACTCGGCAACCATTTTTGAAACCCTTCTCAGGCATTCTGTTTGAATAAACAAACATCAAATTCTCCAAAATTGCTCGCCAAGCTTACAATTACATTTAATATTAGGAATCATCATTGAAATTAAACAACAACTGTCTCATTAGTTTCATTCATAAACATCCGAACCCCATAAAATCTGCAGAAACTGTCCCCTTCGCCGAGAAACTCCTCAGTCTATAGTGATCGCTGATTGGCTCCTGTACTAGAAGGCGGGACTTCATTCGCCATGTTGACCGTTACACTTTTCCCCATTCAAAACTATCCGAGTGACATTCTAGAGCAGGGGTGCCCAAACTCAGTCCAGGAGGGCCGGTGTCCTGGAGAGTTTTGCTCCAACCCTAATCAAACCTGAACCAGCTAATCAAGCTCTAACTAGCATACTAGAAACTTCCAGGCAGGTGTGTTGAAGCAAGCTGGAGTTAAACTCTACAGGACACCGGCCCTCCAGGACTGAGTTTGGGCGCCCCTGTTCTAGAGTCATACATGCTGAAAGCAGAATGGAGTTGTTACCTTATGGACGTGTTGAGCTCCTCGATCTCCTCTCGCAGTCTCTTGGTCTCTTCCAGCATCTGTTGTCTCTCTAGTTGCAGTTTGCCAATGTAATCAACAGTCTTCTGAAGTGTCGAAGCATTACTGATCTGAAAACCCAGAAAAGAAGTTATATGACCAAGTAAATGATTCGGTTTAGAGCATAGGTCTCAAACTCGATTCCTGGAGGGCCGCAGCTCTGCACAGTTTTGCTCCAACCTTAATTAAACACAGCTGATCCAAGGTGTTCAAGATTACTAGAGACTATTAAGCAGGTGTGAGTTGGAGCTAAACTGTGCAGAGCTGCCCAAACTTTTTCTTATGAAGGGCCAAAAACCAAGCTTTACTGAGGGCCGTGGGCCAAAGGTACATTAAAGTTTCCATAAGTAATCTCCTCATTTATTTCCCGATATTTAAAAATAACTAGAAAACATTATTTTGAATTAAATTAACGAATGTAGTATTTTTAAAAATACATATATTTAATGAATTTATTACAGAAAACACATAAACAATCCCATTAATACAGTGGAGTTCAATGCTGAATACACTAAGCTGCACCTGCCTTTGACTTGATTTGCTCGCTGATGTCTTGTGCATTGCCTGATATCCACCAAGTGACAGTATTAAATTTTTTTTTTAAATCTGATGAATTTACAAACTAAAGAAATTACAAAACAAACAAATAAAAGGTTACATTACATTAGAAATGACGATATTGATCAAAGATCTTCGCCTCGACCACCAACCCATAATTCTCCCATTCTTCTCAGATGGAATTTTGGGCCAAATCAAAGGTTAGAATGGGCCAACTTTGGCCCGCAGGCCCTAGTTTGGGCATCTCTGGTTTAGGGGATTAAATTAGTCACTTTTTTGGTTTTATTTTTCATGATTACTCCTATTATTAGGTGCAGGCATAATAAACAGGCAAAATGTTTCTCCACAATGATTTCAGTAGCTTGATTTAAGACACTTTAAAGGGATAGTTCTCCCACAAATGTAGATTCAGTCATCATTAACTCACCACTAACTTGTTTCTGTCAACTTGTTTCAAGTCAGTGGAAACAAAAGCAATGCAACAAGTAGTCACTTGTTTGAAGAAAACTGTACCACTGACTTCCATAGGTGGAAAAACCAATACTATGGAAGTCAATGGTTACAGGTTTCCAACATTCTTTAAAATATCTTCTTCTGTGTTTGACATACTGTTTTATGAGCAACTCATAAAGCTTTGAAACAAGTAAAAGGTAGATTTATTCATTTTCTTTTCGGCTTAGTCCCTTTATTAATCTGGCGCCAGCATATGTTTTATGCAGCGGATGCCCTTCCAGCTGCAACCCATCACAAGGAAACATTCATACACACATATTCTCACACATACAGTCAATTCAGCTTACCCAATTCACATATACAGCATGTCTTTGGACTTGTGGAGGAAACTCACGCGAACAGGAGGAGAACATACAAACTCCACACAGAAATGCCAACTGACCCAGCCGAGGCTCGAACCAGCGACCTTCATGCTGTGAGGCGATTGTGCTACCCAATGCACCTGAAGCTACTGTATTTTCTTTGCGCTCCTATTCTTATTTCCTGTAAATACAAACTTTTCTCACAATAAAAGAACCTTAAGGTCAAAACATAACCTGCTATTTATTTGTTTACTTTAATCTATGTTCAACCTCAGCCTTAGACATTTTAGGGTCGTAACATTGTGGGCTTCCTCTCGGTGCTCCGGTTTCCCCCACAGTCCAAAGACATGCGCTATAGGTGAATTAATTGTGTGTGTGTGTGTGTGCTTGTGTGTGTGAATAAGTGTTTGGATATTTCCCAGTACTGGATTGCATTGTGAAGGGCATCTGCAGTGTAAAACATATGCTAAATAAGTTGGCGGTTCATTCCGCTGTGGCAATAAAGGGACTAAGCTGAAGGAAAATGAATGAATGATACAATTAACTTTGCATTTTTTTTGGTGAACTACCCCTTTAATTCTGAGCTGTAGTACTCTAGTAATGGTCAATAAAGCGTTCATGAATGTGACTCTACATTTATAGTGCAGAGGCAACAACATGCAACAATAAATGATGCTTATTTAATTGTTAAGAATCAAGTTAAGGTAGAAAAATGCAGATTTACATTTGATTGAGACTTGAGAGTGGGCACAAGATTGCACAATGTCTTGAAGCAGACGTTTATGGTGAATCGCCTCTTCTGCTCGGCAGATATGTGGTTCACTCTGCGACTCTATCAAAGAACGAACAAAACAAAACAAAAACACAAAGAGAAATTATTAAATGGCAGATATATGGATTTTTAATGATAATATTAGTTTCAATCGTGCTCAGATAATCAACTAAAGAAAAAACAACAACAAAAAGACATAAACTTAAAGGTGCAGTAGGTGATCTGCCAAAATGCTATCTGTTAGCATAATATCTTTAAAACACAGTCCCTACCCTGCCATCCAAAGCCACGCAACCTGAAATCACGAACCCGCCCATTACTGTGGGTTGTCATTAAAGATGACAGCAGACAACCCACTAAGATCTTGTCATTCGCCAGTTAGGAACTTTATGGTACTTCATAACTCTACAATTCTGAATGAAAAACTGTATTATATCTAGCACGTTTCAGTTGTGGAGCAAGCAAAACTTGTCATAATGTGCAATAGTTCATGCACGCAAGGGTCGCTGGTCTCTCACGTGCTTTGTCCTAAAGCGACTACTGTATGCTTAGTGGTTGGCCGGCAGGGTGCAGGAATTACACTTATTACTAAGCCATACTTGCATGCTATTTCCAATTATTCAGAGTAGCATGGTAAACAATATAGGGAGCACGTCACAGGTTGTCATTATTCAAAAATGAACCAATGTGAATATAAAACCAGCTTCAGCTCAGTAAAGCAGGCTAAGCGGAATAGCTCTATTTACTGATGTTTTGTTGTTAAACTAAATAAATATCTACATTATTGATGCTGTAAAAGGTCCCTTAGTAGTCACATTAATCTTTTGCCGGAAGATTTCAGTGGCTGAACAACACTTCTGTGCATATAACCTATTCGTAACAACACAATATACATCAGCTTTGCGTGACGAAAGTAGTTTTAAACACAACATCACCTGTCTAACAGAAATACTTCAGCCATGGTGTGTCGTCCTCCCTCCAGCGTGCAAACCTAACTCCAATATTGATTCAGGATTTTAAAAAGTTTTGATCCAGCTAATTTTTTTCCACTGTCTCTCTATCTCTTTCTCCCTCGTGTGCGCGTGAGCGGTGAGCATGGATGCACAAATAGCGGATCTGCGCGAACGGCTGCGCAGATATACAAATCTACATTTGCTGACAGACAGTTTGGCTACTTATCAGAATTATGGAAGATGTCGGCCCGACAAATTTGAATTGGATGAACATTTTTTTAGGCCCCGTTTACACTAGTGCGTTTTAGTTTTAAAACGGCGTTTTAGCATGAAAACGATCCGCATCCACACTTGCGTTTCACCCAGCGTTTCTGAACATATCTCCGTCCACACTACTCCACCAGAAACGTATATCACGTGACCATTCGCGCACTCTGGGCATGTGCTTGAAAGTATGAACAGGAAGCATTTGTCTCGCTCGGCATTTGGTAATTGCTAGTCAACAAACACTATCCCAAAACTGGCGTTCTAAATAAGGCTTACGCCGGTTGAAACGCAAGCGATTAGCGAGCGCTCGAACAGTAGCTTGCCCTTTTGCGAATATATGCAGCTGTTGTAGTAAAAAAAGGCAGAGTTTAACTGCACAATAGCGCCTAAAATGGACAATAGTGCAAACAACGCTCCCATTTCTGTGTCCAGCAGCCACGCCTCCATTTTCAGATGTGTCCGTTTTCCCCCATCCACACTGAGACGGAGCAGCAGCGTTTTAGAATGAAAACGGCCTCTCCAGCGTTTCCAAAACGCTCTGTTTCCGGGGCTCGAAAACTCCGGCGTAGTGTGAACGGATGGCGTAACCGTAGCAAAACTTATGCGTTTCAAAACAAAAACGCATTAGTGTAAACAGGGCCTTAGTCTTATGCCTTACCCAGAATATAAAAATACATAAACACATTTAGATCATTTACTGTAATCGGTACTATTGGAATGTGAAGAGACTTTCAACCAGCACACCAAAACATGTCTCTGAAGACAATCACCTACTGCAGCTTTAATTTAAATTTAAAACCTTTCCAGCCAAACTAAAAGTTGCAAGACTTCCTCTTATCAGGAAAATGCATGTAAAATTCTTGCCAAATCTGCATAGACCAACAGATGGAAAGCATGAAGAGCTTATGAACTATACCTGACTGTTTTCATTTTTGCCCATGCCTGTACTGGTGCTAAGGGGTGACTGGGGGCTCGGCACCTGCTCTGCTCCCAGTGGCGACCCTTGACTTGAGATTCGGCCATCATGTGCTACAGAAAAAAAGGTAACCTGCTCAGAATCCTGAATTGTTTAAAATAAGACACTAAATCAAAAACGAAGCATTGTAAGCATTAGCGGAAGGTGAGTTGACTGACTTTTACTTGATGACTGCACTGATGTCTTCTTGTTGGATGCAGTTGTGGCAGTTTCCTCTTTGGGTACGATTAGCTGAGGAGATTTCTGCGTCTGAGGGAGAATATGAAATCCAGCAGATCCCTGCAAAACAATGCAAAATAGTATATTGTTTGGGGAAAATAAATAGTTTTTACAAGGGTTAGGGAATAACTAAAAACCTCAAGATTGCTTTCTTTTTAATTCAGGAAACTGAACTGACAGGATGCAGAATTTAATAGGAAGACAAATAATTTACCGAGCTGCAATTCAAAAGAATTAAGCCATCTTAGAGGGAAAATGTGCAAGAAATTGTGATTTTTATTTTAAACACATCCTAAGTAGGGTCTCTATCACATATATGATAATGTACCAGTAATAAATTATTTTATAATTTATGGTATTTTACCAAGCCTTTCTTGAATCCGTTTTATCTTTTGCTTTGGTTTCATGGTTTGGGAATCTCTCTGTCAAGAATAAAAACTCTCTAAATCAAATAGTTAAGTGGTAAGTAAGTTGACCAGGATGTCACTAGCTAATCTAGAGGCTGTCTACACCAGGCAGCTAAAGAGAATCACAAGTTCAATTTTAAGTGACACTGCTCATCCCCTACACTCAGAGTTTCCGTTCCTTCCTTCTGGTCGCAGGTTTCTAGTATTAGGCTGTAGAACGAAACAATATAAAAATAGTTTTATACCAGCAGCCATTAGACATTTAAATAAGGTATAGACTAAAGCAGAGGTAGTGCAGTGATTTGTATATTTTAGATTGTTTTAAACATTCATTTAGGGGGAGGCGTGGACGTGGCGTGGACACACTATTTATTTTCTTTGTTGATATGTTTGTTTTATGTCTTTATGTTCATTCATTGTTGTTATTATGTGAGCTTTTTGTATGGCACTGTTATGAGATGAGGACTCTGGAAATCAAATCTACCTTCGGGTATAAATAAAGTAACCTAACCTAACCTAAAAAGTGTCTCATGATTATGTGAGCAAAATTGGGTCAGTCAAAATATGGATGATATAAGAAACAAAATACTGTCTGAAAAACGTTGGCAGGAACTGTAAATATGGCATGTATTCTTGATGGCACCATAGGCTTGGAGATAAAGACTCTACTGTGCAGACTCTCCTCGATACATGAAGTTAATTTAAACTATAATAGCACAATATAAAGGTCTTACTACATTTTGACTTTTTGATCAAATAAACGCAGCCATGTAATTGCAATTCTGCATCCGGTTGAAATACAAAGGTTTCTCTTAAATCAATTCTGAATAATGAGCAAGTCTGTTGTATATTATACTGCCTACTGCAAACACAAGAGAAGATGAAGGATGATGAAGGGCTTACACAAGGAATACTGGAGGAGGCGATGACCATACCGGTGGTGGAGACAACATCAGTGTTGAGAGGAGACGGAGTGACAATGACAGCACTGGTGGGACCTGGGAATGGGTGTGATGAGAGATGGACATTCAAAGATAAAATTATTGGCCCTCATGTGAAATTTGAATCTTTTTTTTTTTCAAATATTTCCCAAAAAGCTGTTTAATAGAGTGACAAACACATTTTAATAACTCATTTCTCTTCTTTATTTTTCGATATGGGCCGAGATATTTGTATTGAGCCTAAAGTGCAATTCCAAGGCTTAATTTTAATTAGGTTAACTGAGCAGATGCTGTGGCGGTCATGGAGGAGTGGAGAGCATGAGACTGATTCCTGAAAGACCTATAGGAACCCGCATGGACCCAAGATTCACACAGAAATCATCAGTCAAGTTTGGTGAAGGAAAAGTCATGGTTTGGGGTTACATTCAGTATGGGGGTATGCGAGAGATCTGCAGAGTGGATGGCCACATCAACAGCCTGAGGTATCAAGACATTTGTGCTGCCCATTGCATTACAAACCACAGGAGAGGGCAAATTCTTCAGCAGGATAGCCAGGATTTCTGCAGACATCATAATGTCAAGTTTGACTTTTTAAGACCATTAAGTATTAAATTTAAGACTTATACCCCAACATCAAAAACACACGAGAGAAAATGCCAATTCAGAAAATCAGCGGTAAAATAAATGTATTTAAATTGAACAGTACTAAAGACAGGTTAGCTGCAACCACTACAGAACTACACAAAAAAACATCTTAAAGCTGATTTATACCTCCGCCTGGTGCCGCATTGCTTTATACATGACGCGTTCGCCGTAGTGATGTTCCTTAAAATGACAGGGGGGTGGTCAAAAGAAACCCACCGTAAAGTCAGACGAATAAACAACAAAGTAGGACATTTCCGTAACTACGTCACATTATTATAATCCCGCAAATTACATTTTGACTAGTGAAATTAAGAACTACAACACCACGAAAACTAGCAACAAACAATAATTTAAATGAGCATTAGACGTAGCATTACATGGACATCAGAAAAATAAGACCGATGCAAAAATATTTAAGTATATTTAAGAACAGTGAATTTAAGACTTTAAGGCATAAAATTTAGATTTTTTACATTTTAGACTTTTTAAGACGCGGCGGAAACCCTGATAGCGCTCCTCATACTTCAGCCTCCACATCAAAGTTCCTAAAAGCAAAGGAGGTCAAGGTATTCCAGGATTGGCCAGCCCAGTCACCAGACATGAACATTATTGAGCATATCTGGGGTAAGATGAAGGAGGCGTTGAAGATGAATCCAAAGGATCTTGATGAACTCTGGGAGTCCTGCAAGAACGCTTTCTTTGCCATTCCAGATGACTTTATTAATAAGTTATTTGAGTCGTTGCAGAGATGTATGGATGCAGTCCTCCAAGCTCATGGGAGTCATGCACAATATTAAATCTGTTTCCACTGCACCATGACTGTGGTATACTGGACATTATTTCTGTTAAGTGATGAGACTTTAGTCTAAGCAAAGTCAGACATTTCTGTCCTAATTAAATAATTCAAAATAAAGGCATGATCGTATTTTATTTTGGTAAATTAAGCGTTTTCTAGAGGTCTTTGCCTTTAATATAAGCCACTTCTGATACCAAATGATCAACTAGAAGTCAAGTTATTATTGACGGTTCCTAAAACTTGGATAGGCAACAAGACTAGTGCATTATATGCTGATATCTGGTGTTTCTAAATGCTTTTAATGCGATTTGTTTTACACAATGTAAACTGAATCAAACCAACATCCTATAGATACAACAGAGCCGACAATTTTGTAAACCATCCCACCCCCTATTGAGCATGTTACAAAAATCGATTTTAGGAGAGACACAAACCTGTAAGTATGAGCTGAGGGGACGGCAGTGGATTTGCAGGAACAATCGGTCTCTGTGAGTGTCTGGACTTTTTGCTTGAGGTGGGGGGCAGGATGGATTTGGGCAAGGCGAAGTTGACCGGCTGTGAACTGAGCGAGGCAGAGCTGGAAACCACAGGCTGTGGAGACGGTGCAGGGGGCAGCTCAAAACTGGACCTGTGGCTGACGGTAGTGGCTGCGTCAGTGGGAGTCACTGTGGAGGAGGCGGTGTGCGTTATTACTGTTGGAGACGGGACGTTCGGGCTGGGCTGCGAGACTGTAGTGTCTGTAGAAACGCCTCCACACTGGACAGGCTGTGGAAGAGGTGGAGCTGGTGGAGGGAGGAGAGATGGGACGGAGGAGCTCACTTGCTCTGTGAAAAGAGGCATGTAGGACTGTTGGTAGGACGGGCCAACGGAGTTACCATTGTCCTGATTGGCCACCGAGAGATGGCCGGGCAGAGGAGCTGTGGGCATGAGGCGGTAGTCCAGCGGCAGAGAGGGAAGCTCTGTGGAGAGCGGCAGGGATGACAGCAAGGAAGCCTAGCAAACAACACATATGAATATCAGTAAGCCTGTCATGATATCTGTTTTGTTGTGTGAAACATTGCACCAAAATATATTGCGATAAACAATATTAGTAGCCGCATTTCCACTGGCCAGTGCGAGCCAGGGCTTTTATCCAAGCGGCAACCTCCCGCTCTCCCTCGGGAAGCCAATACAGAAGTAACTAAAACTTGCAATTCATCGAAAATTCCGCTAGTCCTGGCTGTCCTGGCTCCATAATAGAGCAAATCTCTAATGAGCCCACTGGTGAAATGGCCAACTTTACAGCAGAAAAAAAGGGGTTTACAGCCTGGTACAAAGAACGATTTTGGTTCATATAGCTTATATTACCCTTCATGACAACTGTGAGGGGGGTGAATTTTTTTATAACTCATCCGTTTCCTTTATATTAAGCTAAATTAAGTTTGCATAATTAAGGGCGTGGCCACTTGAGTGACAGCTAGTCCCGCTGGTCGCCGTCACGTCACCTCAGCTGATTCCGCCTGATTCATCGTATTTTTGTGTTGTTTTATTTGGCTTTACACAGTCAGTTGCCTTTTGGAATTATTTCCTGCAATTATCAGATGATATGGCATGCTGTGTGCACTTAATTGTGCTCACAAACCATTCACGTGGCCTCTGTTTCCCAGGTGAGTGAAATTACATACTTATACCATCTCTATAAATGTAATTGCTTTATTTAGGATAATTTATGACTTATAATGTTCTTCAGAACTCTAATGCACTCCAGAATCTGACAGATTGATCAGCTGTACCCTATAAAATCGTCATCTGAAGCGTTGCCATACAGTGTTATGCCTGGATTTCATCAATAGCCTTGCATTTACTAACACAGACTATATCTGAAGTATTTGGATGTAATCCGCACTTTCTTCCTGTTGAAAAACGTCTTAAGAACGATGTTAAGTGGCTTAATGTATTATAATAGTGTTTTCAACAGACTAAACACTTTATTGATATAGTGTACAACCAAGCACGTGTGGTCAGAACACAAACGAGTCGCAGGTAATGAAATATTATGTGTTTCTCCCATAAGTAAGCTCTTAGCTAAATGCCAGCATGCGTCCCGTAGCTCTGCCCACGCTCCGCCTCTTTGCCCTTGTTTGGTATGACTCGGTTGGTGCGATGACGCGCAAACAAAATGGCGACGGTTGGCCACGCCTACTAGTAGCTTCTTTTGGGTTTATCAGAAACCTATGGGTGACGTCACGGATACTACGTCCATATTTTTTACAGTCTATGCTTTTATCATGCCCGCGAGCATTAGCAGTGAGGCCGAAATCATGTCGCGTTTCCACTGTCGGGCTACACTCAAAAAAAAACTCATTGGATGAACTCAGTTTAATTGAGTGTAGAATTTCCATCCAATAAATTTGTTTAGCACCCACTTTTTTTTTTACACAATTAAATGCAATTGAGTTGGTCCAACATGATTTTATCAAATAAAAGTTTGAATACATTTGTATTTTTATTTAACTTAAACTCAAAGCTCTGATAATATCATGAATGTCTGTTACGTATCGTACATTTCAAAGTCTCTTAGTTTTATTTGAAGTTATCCTAAATGAACTAAAAGACATGTTTAGCATATTTCATGAGTTACATATTTAAGATTTATTTATACATATTTATATTTATTCTCAGAACTCACTTTAGGACAGTTATTGCTCACTGAGCAAAGCAACAATCTGCATTTCTGCTAATTAAGCTGCCAACACCCAAAGCATGTGTGCTTCTGCAAGGTGGTAATCTCAAAACTCAAAGCATTACCTGAACAACTCTTCAAACTAAAGTGAAGATTAATCTCTACCAAGTATTTCTATTAAATTTAAACACCTTTACTTTTATTAAAGATTACTTTTATTATCAACGTTTCCCTCTCTTAATTCAATCCCACGCAAAGCATGCGGGGAACTACAAATCCCCTAACCAAGTAGTTGGACCAACACATTTCCTTCATGTTGGCCAACACAAAATGCTTAAGTTAACTTAATGGCTTGCAAATTTAAGTGGACTGGACATAAAAGAAATAAATTAGCCAAATAAACTACAAGAATTGGGTTGTTTCAGCTCATTTTAAACAACAGCTTTTTAAACAACAGTATAAACAGCTCATTCATGCAAACCCCTCCCCAGTATGTCCCCTGAATCAAACGTGACAAAATGTTTGACACAACGCTTTGTTTGCACGATTTGATTATTATTATTGTCATCGTATCCAAATACTTTATAAATAATATTTCAAAACTCCTCCGTTGTTTATTGTTTCTAGAAAATATCAAAAATCTTTTTTTAAATAGACCTTTGTAAAAATGAACGTTTGAAATGGCTTGAAACGGATTAATTCATTTGTATTGTACATACCTAAAATGTTGTAATTTTTTTTTAAATTGGTTTATTTATTTGATGTGTTTTTATTATATCCGATATTTGTAATTTTTTTAATGATTTCAATATAGCTTAGGCTATTTTATCTAGATATCACACTATTGTTTTGAACCTTCAAAAGAGGACACATAATTTGTAAAGATTTGTGTCTTTCTGTTATATTTATATTTTGTATTATCTCCAAAACAAAGAAAGAAAGAAACCCAGCCGCTCGCAGCACCAACAGCTGTAAAGCGAGCACTCTTTCGCCCGGTCTCTTACACAGGCACATGCATTTAAACGCACAGGTTTCATGCACAAACACACCTTTTAAACTTGACAACAACTCTTGACAACTGTTACTGTCTACCATGTCTTTAATATGGCGTAAAGATTTTTATGCGTTTTTAAAACATCAAGGAGGACGTGGCAAAGAAATATCACTTATTAAATTAAACGTACTTAATTATTTTATGCAACACCCTTAAATTTAAAAGGGAAACATGAGGGCGATCATAAGAAAAAAGACCCCTAGCCTACAAGGTGTTTTATGGAATAACTGACCAGCTGTATGTTTTTCTTTCCCTTATTTAATTATTTACTTTAATCGTATGTACTCGTGTGCGATCGGTTTTGCCAGACTCGGGCAAACTCCGGCTCTTTCCACTCCGCCCATATGGCCTTTTTTTGCCCAAGGTACTCGGCGGGCCGAAAAAGACCGGCCGCTGGCCCTGAGGAAGCCCTGCTTTGGCACAATCAGGCCTCGGAAGTGACAGTTGAAACGCGTCTGGCCCTGGCTCACCCTGGCATGCTCGCTTTAGGTGCGCTAGTGGAAACGTGGCTATTGACATTTTATGTCATTATATAATGCCAGAATGACAATTTAACACCATCACAATGCAAGTACACTTATCCAAAGAACACATAATATTTTATTCTTCAGAATATTTAATTTAATTATAGCCATTTTAACAAGTAATTAATAAGGCATTGAGATCAGAACGTGAATATACTAAATAAATAACAACAAATGTTTACAATAAAGTGCAAGGTAAAATATAACCGAGGCTGCGATATCTGCTACCAGATCTATTTTCAGTTGTCAGACACCCACATGAAAATATACTATAGTCATTTATAGTAAATACTACAGTGTTTTCTTAACTATACTGACACTGACGCCTCCAATAGAGATAGAAATGTTGCACGATCAGCTAAAATGTTTCTAGATTTGGTTTTTATGTATGGGTGATATATATTGGATCACTAAAATTGATTGAGATCATGTCCATGTGTTGTATCGATAAGTCAATATATTGATTATTGTGACAGGCCTAAATGTTACATCTCATAGTATTTAGTTAGCATCAGATCATTTATTTTATAAGGGTGTTTCACTCTGCCTAGGACCCCGAGAGACTTTAGAATTGTTTGCGGTACACAACGAGCAAGACCTGATAAACAGTATCCAGCCTCCGACATCTCCGACAACAATCACGTTTTCTCCGCTACACACTTTTCCTCTGTGGTCTCGGTTTCTACCCCACACTTATCTTCTCCTGATGTCAAAGAAGCATCCGGCGCTCGACGCTCCACATTAACATCCTGCCTAGATAATACATCATTTATTTTGTTTATATTTGTAATTTCTTTATCTTTTTGCATAGTGCTTTTCACAATACTTATCATTTCAAAGCAGACTTACAAAAAGGTGTACATTATTAAACATTACTGTCAAAATCAGAAAATATTATCTGTCCTCACACCTCCATGCAACACCATGCAGCTTCCTGTTAACAAAATGCTCTCTGTGGCCATCAAACCAGACTCAGAGTTGATATTAGAGGATATGGTGCAAGACTGCGCTTCCTGTTGACCTGAGTATCAACAACCATCTCCCTGGCTGCGTTCGAAACCGCATACTTCCATACTATACAGTACGCTAAAATCAGTACGCGAGCCGAGTAGTATGTCCGAATTCATAGAATTCGAAAATCAGTATGCGAGAAGTACCCGGATGACTTACTACTTCCGGCGAGATTCTGAAGTGCGCATCCCATGCACGCTGTGCTATCCCATGATGCCCCGCGAGAGAATTCATGAATGGGAGTGAAGCGATGCAACTGACGCAGGTAGGTCATGTGACATGTGAAAATGGCGGATGTAGTATGTCCGAATTCCATTCATGCTTCTCACATTCATACTGTACAGAACGTACTTTTCTAACGGCCGAGCAGTACGTTTAAATTCAAATGCAGGACCTACTGAGTAGTAGGCAGTTTCGGACGCAGCCTCTGTCCTTTTTTCCTTTTGTGTTTCTATTAAGTTATGCTACTTATGCAAAGCCTCAGACTATTCCCTACTCTTTCTTCTCCGCCACCTCCTCCTCTAGGGCTATTCAATTCAATTCAATTGGTGAGGCCCCTGAGGCTATTTGTTCCGACCCTTCAAACAGTGTGACCAAGACATCAAAAATAAATTTAGTTCAGTCGTAAAACGGTCGCTATAGTTATGAAGTGACGTGCATCTGTTCAATACAGCACGAGCTGCAGTTGAAGGCTGCGCAGAGCGTGAGTCACCTGACATTAAGCAAGTGGCGCGGGCAGCCAAAACATTTGGATATGTTTGTAGAAATAGCCTTTTGTACAATGCACTGATATCATTAATAGAGTGACAATGATTAGCCGATTTCACTATTAACCACATTTAAATTCATTACAGTTAATTAATCGTAAAGGCTTCTCAATGCTGTGTTACTGTTGCACGAAACAAAACTGCTGCAACTAAACAAAGTTATGCCAACTGTGCGCTTGTTTAAAGTTCCAAGCTTATACCGAGGCTATTATGCAAGCACATTGGATTAACTCTAGCAGCAGGCCGTTCACATATCACATCTTTTCCGTACCCAAGTTCATTATTTCCAATGGAGACGTGCGCATATTGGGAGGAGTGCGCGCAGTGAGCGCGGACCGACGCACTCACGCACTCCAGGCGCATGTGAGAAATTACCTCAAGCTGTAGTGGTGAGAGTTGTGCGCGGCTTTCAGTGCAATGTAAACAAAAGATACGTTAGACGAATTATTACAAATGATTAAAATGATTATGTTTGTATGACGCAGACGATAACAACAGTTCATTTAAATTCTTAGCTAATATACAGCTTAAATTAACAGTAAACAAGTACTATTTTTTATTTATTCTTATTTAAATTTATTCATTCAGTGTTCTGTCATTTATTTTGATTGTAAAATCATCACTCACGTTTAAATCAAAAACATTTTCATTTATTTTTAAGTCCAAAGAGAGAAATGGACTATTGCTTGTTTTTTATTAATATTTTGTGCTGTATTTGGTTACTGAGCAGCAATAAACAACACTTTAAAATATGAGCAGTTTTTAGTGATTTTCTGAACTAGTAGTGTTTTGAATTTTATTAATGCATAATAATCGTGACAACCGTGTTTATTCTTCAAACTATAATCGTACAACCGAAATCTATAATTGTTGCATCCCTGATTGTTTCGCAGTTTAAAACATAACATATGAATGTGTCTGAATGTAGAAGAAGCCTACTTGAGCAATACATTGATTTTGTTCTTTGAGATACAACATTTGAACATGTTTGTTAAAAAAAGCCACATGTGGCGTTATGTTGTTTAAAAATACAACGTATTAATGTTTTAAATGTAGAAAAAGCCAACGTGAGTGTCTTAAGGAGCAAAAATACAGCGTATGGGCTCTTATATTGCTGTTGTGTCATCACTTATATTGCAAGTTATATCTCTCCAGCCCCTCATTTGGGATGCTTTTCATGAACTGGCCGCCATGACAAACTAATTGAATAGCCCTGCTTTACATCATTGCTTGCTTTTGCCCTTTAAGAGCCACTTTTTAAATTAATATACAGCTTGAATCAGAAAATTATTTCCAACCAATTCATTTCAAAGCTGTTTTTTCTGCACTGACAGCCACAAACTAACACAACAATGACAAAACATGGATTGTAAAAGATGGAAGTGAAAGGATACTTGTTTCCATCCACCTATTTTTATGCATTGTTTAATATGGCATAAAAATTGTTTAATGGAAATACAAAAATGCGTATACATTAAAAAAATGCACAACTGAGTACGATAAACCTTTTATCTGATATGAAAAAATGTGCATAAAATATGACGGAAACACATTTACCGAATACATTCCATTATGCGCATCAAACTAAAATAATAACAACAACAGGCTGAGATGGCATTAATAGACAAACCAGTAGACTGACTACATTGTAAAACATCTGAAATGTTGTTTTGTTTATTTTTAAAATCCCTCAGCCAAAGTCTGTCATCACAGTGGTTCAGTATTACTATTATTATTATTATTATTTTTGTTATTGCATTCATTGCGTTTCGTCTTCTGAGGTGCAACTCATTTATTACAATCTCCTACCGCAGAAAACCCTATTTGTCTTCTTGATATTTGCCACCAGTTTTTCAGGAAGTGATGATTTTGTTCTCTTTGACTCATTGGATGGAAACGCTGCTTTATTCACAAATGTTTGAAGCAATATTCCAATTTTGACCATTAATCTAAATCACATCTTTGAACATAAACATAGCCTCTGAGCACTAGAAACTGTTTGGTTACCAACATTCTTCAAATTATCTTTTATATTTAGCAGAAGAAATAAATCAATCAATTCTTCATCTTATTAAAGTGATAACGGCTCATCAAAAGACTTATTTTGACTTAAACACAATCAAGACTTATGATTATACTGCTTGATTTGTTTTGGATCTATTTCTGATCAATTTGAATCATATGAATTCTGCATGTTGACACTGAAATAATTCTGGTAATTCACTCATTTAATGTATTAACTGACACGGTAGAGTTCTAGAATAATCATTTAATAAATAATTATAATAAATAATAATTTAATTATGATCATAAATAATCATTTAATCACATTATAAATAATCACTAAATAATCATTTTGTGATGGAGAACAGGGATTGCACACAAAACAGGAAGAACAAAGAGATCTACAGATTCATGCATGCATGGTCAGGACTGTGTTACCTGTGTTTGGGAGCTGCTGCTGGTTAAGGGAGTGACTGACGGGGCAGTGGGGGAAGTGGAGGGAAAGACCGGCGGACGCAGGGTGTGAAACAAATCTAGTTTAAAAAACAAAAAAAGAAAAGTGAAGAAGGCTTTTGATTCAGTGAATAAAATCTACAACTACTTTCAGTGAATCTGTTAGACTTCAACAAAGAAGCGATTCAGGGCACTTTCAAATCTGTAAACTGTGATCTTCGACCACAAAACCAACCTTAAGTGTCAGTTGTTAGAAAATGATCTGAATAAATAAGCTTTCCATTGATTTATAATTTGTTAAGATGGGATTATTTCTGGCCGAGATTTGGCTTATTAAATATCTGGAATCTGAGGGTTACAAAAACAAATGTAAATACTGAGACAATGATCCTTAAAGTTGCCCAAATTAAGCTCTTAGCAATACAAATTATTAATAAAAAAAATGTTTTTTTACATATTTACAGCTGTTGCTAAAAATATACACGTGCAACATAAGACTTTTGTGATCCAGGGTCACAATTATTAGCTTTATTCTAAGAAAAATGTACAAACTTGGCTTTTTTCTTTTGCTTTCAAAAGGCAACATTAAAAAGTTGACCAAAATTTGTGAATGCATACGAGTAATACTGTCCTGTACTTGCTCAAAATTAACCAGTTTATTGACCTTTATACAATATGCATTATGACGCAGTTTGGTTTGTTGGTCTGTTGTTCAGACTGCTTTATTACTATAACCTAACTGCTCAAGAGTTCATTTTAAATAATGTTTTTCTATATTAAATTTTAGTTTCATAAACACATTCAATAATAACAAATCCAAAAAAGAAATAAAGAAAGAAGAACAGCTCTTGCACCTTGCAGAGGCTCAAAAGTGTCCATGAAGTCCAGATTGGGCTGCAGTGGAATGAGGCCTGGCTGGATCATATCCGCATTACCTGCGTGAGCTAAGAAGACAGCAGAGCTTGGAGACAGTTCATCTTACATACAGCAGGTAACATAAGTACTAAAAACATCACCATTTTCTGATAATATATATTTCTAAAAGTGCTGCCGACTTTACATTTTCACCAGATGTCAATAACAACCAAAGCAATCAAAACATACCACAAAAAAATAAAAAAACTAATTGAATAAAAAAAAATTACGTTACAGGGGAAACATATTGAACACATGAAGAAAGGAAGGTGTAAAAACGCATGGAAAGCCCAGACAGCAGCTGAAATCTCTCAGTATTATTCAGCAACCCTCTGCCCTTCGTCAGTGTAAATGAATATTAGCTGCTTCAGTCAAACATCAACATTACCAGATGATGAAGATGAAACAAGAGTGGACATTTCATCAATACAATGATCCCAAACACAGCCAAGCAAGCTCTCGATTGGTTTCAGAAAAGAAAATAAAGCCTCTAGAATGGCCTAGACCAGAGATGCCCAAAGTAGGGCCCGCGGGTCAAAGTTGTCCCATGGTAACCTTTGATTTGGCACACCATCCTATCTGAAAAGAGAGGAAGAATGGTGGGGGTGTGTTTGGGGTGAATGCCTTTGACAGAGAGCGTTATGTTGATTTACTTGTGACCCTTTATTTATGTTTTTTTTTTAGCTACAAAAAAAAGTCAACTGAAATAAAACTTATCAGAATTTCATTCATTCATTTTCTTTTCGGCTTAGTCCCTTTATTAATCTGGGTCGCCAAAGCGGAATGAACCGCCAACTTATCCAGCATTTGTTTTGCGCAGCGGATGCCCTTCCAGCTGCAACTCATCTCTGGGAAATGAAATAGAATTTTTAAATGTAAAATATGTCACTTGACAAAAAACAAATGACATCGGAGAGCAAATCAAGGCAGAGGTATAGGCGCAGGTCACCTAGTGTGTTCAGCAGAACTCCAGTGTGGTATAAAGAGATAGTTTATGTTTTACTGTAATAATACGTTTATATATATATATATATATAT
>CAIGQQ010033701.1:2769467-2809571 GCA_903798035.1 Danio albolineatus
ATATATAAAAAATAAATTATACAGTATTAGTTAATATGATTTGAATCAATGTTTTCTAGTCACTTTTAAATGTTAACAAATAAATTTGGAAATAACCCATGGCAAATTTAATGTTATATGATGTGATAGATTCATGCCTGCCAACCCTCAAGTTTTTTCCGGGAGTCTCCTGTATTTCACATCCATCTCCCGCCACCTTCCCGGTTTGTTACTTCTCCCGGGAAACTCCCGTAATTTGTACGTCCCAATGCAGTTTCAAAAAAAGCACTTTTGTTCATATTTGTCAAGTTGCCAGATCTTGAATGAAGTTCATTGCCTTACACAATTGACGCAATATTCAAATCTTGTAACATATTTTACCTCAATCTGGCAACATACGTTACAACTGTGCTGTTGATTACTGCGCAGGAGGTAGATACGGGACTTGAACGGTGGCAGTAGCAACAAGCAGCTGGATCAGTAGTAGTACATGATGGAAGGAAAAGAGTCAGGTTGTGCTTCGGCAAAGAAAAAAAATATATACATGTAAATTTACCAAAAGCTGGAACGAAGAATTCATGTTTTTGTCTAGAAGCCACCTTGACGACGCCCACGCTTTCTGCAAGGTGTGTCGTATTGATTTTAATGTCGGAAATGGAGCATGTGAAATCACCCCCCCAGCCACCCCCAGCCCCCCCAGGCCCCGTTAAATCCTCCTCCCCCCAAATGTTGGCAGGTATGGATATATTCGGTTTGGTGTATATTTTCGGCCGAATCAAGTTTGGTCTTTGGCCATTTATAAGAAAAAGTTTGGGCACCTCTGGCCTAGACAATGACCTGACCCGAATCCAATGGAGATTCAGTACTAAAAATTAAAGTTGATAGACGAGACTCACAGAACTATCATATTTTTAGACTCTGGAAAAAGAAAACTCATACCTGAGCAATGTATGCGACTTAATTCTCCATATAAGAGGCATCTTGAAGCTGTCATTACCAAAAAAAGCCTTTTATACAAAGTATTAAATACTTTTCAGAAACTCAGTACTCTCCTTTAGTCATTCCATTGTAATTAAACCTAACCCAATTTCCAAATTTTTGCATTGGGTTATTTGTATGTTTGGATTGTTTGGCATTTTACCTAAAATCTGGTGCATTTTCATGTCAACAGCTCATTTAGAAATACATCTACCAGGAAAAATACCAGTGTCTAACGCTTATTTTACCCACTGTAAGTACAAATGTGTTCAATTTCTCACCGATCTCCCTGGGATTGGGCCACGCTACAGGCTGATGAGAGGCCAGTGTGGAGAAGAGCGTGTCTGAGAATTCAGACATGAGCACGTCCATGTCAAAGAGTGAGTCCATCTCCATTGGGACAGGTGAATCCCGGCTCCTGCGGGACCTGCGGCGTCCTCCAGCGCCGATGTCCTCGTCCTGGTAGAAGAGGACACGGCAGGTGTCTGGACACACTTCCCCAAACAGTGAAAACTGTTCCTCCGCACCCTTTGGGAGGTCAAAATGCAACAAGCAGGCCAGGTCAACAGACACACTCTAGATTCATGCAGAGCACTATGCAAGCTTCAAGCATCTGAGCGCTGAACTTACACTGATACAGATCTTGAAAAGCATTTTGATCTAAAGGTTAAAGGGATAGTTTAGCCAAAAATTGAAACTTGCGCCCCAAGTTTGTCTGGAATACTTACAAAGAAGAAGCAGCTGTTGAAAGTTATTGCTAATATTTTTAGGCAATGCAAACTTTTACGTAAAAAGAACTGATTTTATTTTACAATGTTGTAATATGTGTATGAAAACAAGGATTTGAGGAACAGATTTTCAGCTGATGCAACGTTGAAAATGATCTTTACATTATTGAGTAAGCAGATGCTATTATCTAAAGTGACTTAAACCGATGATTATTTACTCAGCCTTTACTTGTTTCAAACCTTTAAGAGTTTCTTTCTTCTGTTAAAAACTAAAGACGATATTCAGAAGAAAGCTTCAAACTCTAACCATTGACATCCATAGTATTTGCTTTTCCTACAATGAAAGTCACAGCTTTCTTCAAAAAAAATCTTCTTTTGTGTTCAACAGAAACTAACAAATCCCACGGGCTACTATGAACTATCCATTTTAAGTTTACATGAGTTATACAGCAATTCAATTCAATTTTTTATTTAATTTAATGCCATGTCAGCAACCAAGGCTATTTTTATGGCAGGAACACTTCAATAATAAGTATACAATTAAAAATCAACAAACAAATGAATAAATAAATTAAATAAGATTTTTTTGTGTTGATACATGATAAAAACTCTAAAATCTTCTCTGGTGTCACTTTGCTAAAAATGTCCTTAAGAGTGTGTATTTCATAAAAAAGTCTTCTGGAATCATTAAGAGCAGGACAGTCCAGTAAAATGTGTTTTATAGTAAGAGGAATTGTGCAGTACAAAGACTGAGTAGGGTTTTCGAGTTATACAGCAAGTGATTAAACTTAAATTAACTGCAAGCAACCCAAAACCCTCCAATGAAGTATACTCTAGAACAGGGATGTACATTGGAAGCAGATAAAGCACAGAGGATTACGTTTGGGTTATTACTGTATAGCAGGATGCAGTTCTATGTGAAGCAAGCAGGTTTTTCCTTAAATATTGTCAAGGATTGAGCTGTCAGGATAGCATAAATGTTCTGGAAAGTGATATTGCCTTTCTGTTTTATTATCATAAAGTGCCACTCAGTCTTTCCAAAACATTTCCTCAAACAAATCCACAGACATTTACAAAACCTGTCATCTTAACATAGCACAACCTATTAAAGAGTGTATGCCTTTCCCTTAACAGCCTTGTATCATAAATAAACTGTGCTGATCTCTTGATAGCAGTTAAACACAAACGAACAGCAAAGTTAGTACAACCTTCAAGAAAATGGCATGCACATTCTCTTCAAAATAAAATACATTTAATAGCAAATAAATTAAAAAAAGCAAAATAAATTTAACTCAAAGCTGTAGTTGAGAACATTCTAGAAAAGTCCATTTAAGATTACCTTGAGAAGGCTGGACAGGTCTTCATCCTTGTGCTTCTGTAACTGTAAATTCAATGTATTTTATGATGAAATCGAAATTATGTGTTAAAGGGGACCTATTATGCTGTTTTTTTTACAATATTTAACATACATATCTGATGTCTCTAGAGAGTGTGTGTGTGTGTGTAAGAGTTAAGTTTCGGCTCAAAATACTCCACAAATAATGTTTAATAGCTCTTTGAAACTGCCCTTTGATCATAATTGTGCCATTTTGGTGACTGTCGCTTTAAATTCAAATGAGATTGTGCTTTTTTTTTTTATTGGGCAGAGCTACAAATGCCTGTGTCAGCATAGTGGCAGATTTGAAAAACTATGCTAATGAGGGAGAGACGGTCACTAATGGGCCGGGCTTTCCTCTGATGACACATACAAAGTGTTTCTGCAGGCTGTTTTTATCAAATTAATCAACTTTTCCCATTAGAAGCTGGTTATTTTCAGACTGTTGCCACACAAACCCCTCATAAAAGAGATTTTTGCATAACAGGTCCCCTTTAATGTTTGGATATATTGGAGATGTATTTTATAAATAACCTCTTGGTGACATTAGTTTGGTGCCAACTTACTCGTTTCTTGAAATATGTTCTCCATTTATGATATTCTCTGATAACAATTTCAATTCTTCTCTTCCAGTACTTTCCTTCTGTTGCTATTGCCTAGAAAGTAACAAAACAAAACAAAACAAAACAAAACAAAACACTGTACTAATGAACAGCACAAATTCATCAATGAACAAAAACAAGCATTCAGTCAGAACTATAAGCCCCTCTGTATATTTTTTCCCAAATTTATATTTAAAGTCCTGCTCACACTGTGGGATTTCAGCCACAATTTTGTCATCTGAGACAAATTTGAGGAAATCCTAAAAGATTCTTGAAATCATGGGCTAAAGTCTGTGATCTTTGATCGTTGGTTTGACATGTTCACAGGCAGCCGCTTAATGCCTTTTGCGATCAGATTTTCCCTCTGATGAAGTTCTGGCAGGCGACGTGGTGGCGCAGTAGGTAGTGCTGTCGCCTCACAGCAAGAAGGTCGTTGGTTGGCAAGAAGGTCGCATGGAGTTTGCATGTTCTCACTGCATTCGCGTGGGTTTCCTCCGGGTGCTCCGGTTTCCCCCACATTCCAAAGACATGTGGTATAGGTGAATAGGGTTGGCTAAATTGTCCGTAGGGTATGAGTGTGAATGAGTGTGTATGGATGTTTCCCAGAGATGGGTTGCGGCTGGAAGGGCATCCGCTGCGTAAAACATATGCTGGATAAGTTGCTGGTTCATTCCACTGTGGCGACCCCAGATTAATAAAGGGACTAAGCTGAAAAGAGAATGAATGAATGAATGAATGAATGAAGTTCTGGTAGTGTCAGAAGATTTCAGAACCAAGAACCAATAGGAGCACCGGATCTGATGACCCAATCCATGCACCAATCCCAATGACCGCAGGGATACGTCAAACCAGTTTTTTTCTTTCTGGTTTTATTATTGGGGCGCACTGTGCGCAAAATTATTTACCTCAGCTAGAGATTATTTAAATTTGTTGTGAGGAATCATTTCAGAATGCGTGATGGTGAAAGTCTCACGGGTGGATGACGTCAAACTCTAGGGGGGTTTTCTTCCGTGTTTGGCACATCTTCGTTGTCGTTCAGTCTGACTTTGTCCCAATTCTCTTCAGCTTGAAGGCGTAGGGCTAAGGGCAAGCAGTATATACCCCTTAGAACGACGATTTTTTAGGACCACACTTAAAACGGAGAGGTAAGAAAATTTCCCAGAATACACCTGCCACAACGGCAGATAGCTGAACTCGGAAGTACGGAGATCCACAAATTAGTATATAAACATATAATATATTCATAACCGTGTTCGTGTTTTACATCATGCTTTAAAAAAAAAACGCCAAAAAAACCCGCTAAATTTCGCGATCTATAATCCATAATCATAACTCCTGTACTGCAGACCCACAACATTCTGACACACGATGACACTGGAATACCCTGTCAGTAATGTCTAGTGGCTGGGAATGAGCTTTTTACAGTGTCTGCTATAATGTTAATGTTGTTTTCGTGTGTTTACATAGATAAATATGGCCACTGTGTAAATGCACAGTACAGTTACGATCTTATTGCCTTATTAGATCGTTATGATAACATAATATACGCCTTCAGTGATTTCCTGAAGATAAACACCAAACAATAACACAACTGGAATAACTCCAGCAGTCGTGATCGTCTGATCTCATATAAAACAAGAGATCCCGATGACATATGATGACGTGTGCAGGTGTTGACGTGCTGTCCCAATTCTTAGGGGTAAGTTTTGAAGCCCTTCCCCTTAACCCTCGGTTGTAAGGGCCAAGGGGAAGTGGAAGGGGTAGGGGTACAAAAATAGAATTGGGATTGGGCCTTTATGACAGCTGAGATCTTATAGTGTGATGTGAGCCATGTTCGTGCAGTCTGACATGCCACAATCATTCAGGATTTAAAAAAATAATAATAATCACACAGTGTGAGCCAGCTTTAATCAGTTTTAATCAACTTTAATCAGTTATCAGTTTTAATAACTCATTTCTAATAACTGATTTCTTTTATCTTTGTCATAATGACAGCACATAATATTTGACTAGATATTTTTCAAGACACTAGTATTCAGCTTAAAGTGACATTTAAAGGCTTAATTAGGTTAATTAGGCAAGTTATAATTAGGCAAGTCATTGTTTAACATAGATCAGTGGTTCTCAAACTGTGGTACGCGGGCTTTCTTCTAGTGGTACACGGAAGAATCGCTGAATAATAAAAGAATAAAATGAACACTTTTTAACCATTTGACGCGTACGATAACCCAGTGATCAGACAGCATTGGCTGTTCCCTGAAGCGTACATTACAGCGTACATGTTTACTTTAGTGCATCGCGTCATCAGATGTAAAAAATAATAATCTGCTTGGCGCAGAGGAAGAGAACGAGGCGCGCGACACTTGAGGAGGGTTGCAGAGGTTCGTGGAGCTGCTGCTGACCGCCTGGAGCTTCCATCATTTTTATACACGCGATATCCTTATAAACTGCCAATTTGACTTTAAAATAACTATATTCTCGCTTGAAAACTCTTAAAACTTGATTTTGTGGCATAATTGATGAGTATTTTTACAATTTTGCGGATTTCCCGTCCGCCATTAACAGTCCTCATCGGTTTCCTATGCTAGTTGCTATGGTAACTATAAACTTTTGGGAGAAGCATACTTATTTCGAACAGTGATCAAAACTGACTGGAACTACCTGTGTGGTTCAATGAAAATAGTGCGCACCCTCCAGCCAATCAGAATCAAAAATATCAACAAACTATGGAATTTATGCGTTTAATCACTGGCTTCTCTGACACACACAGGCCTACTGTAAATGACGAGCAGTAAGCAGATCTAATTTCTAATTTAAATATGTAATTCCAAATCATATCAAAATACAAAATAACGTTTAGATTTCAAAGATATACAAATATGTCATCAGTACATGCAATATATATCTCAAAATGTATAAAAGAATGTGTATCTAATGATTTTTAAAAATTAGGAACTGCTTTTATTCTAGTTGTAATGAAACAAATGAGACTTTCTCCAGAGGAAATAATATTATCTGAATTACTGTGAAAAATTCCTTGCTCTGTTGAACATAATTTGGGAAATATTCGAAAAAGAAAAAACAATAATCATTTTGACTTCAACTGTACATGCTTTTTCTATCCAAGTTCAACACTAGCAAAGTTGAATGACAGGTCATACAGACTCACCTCTGTTGGCCGATGCACTCCTGAGTCCATATTGCCATCCAAAGGTGTAACAAAATGGCAAACCGGGTTCTGTCTCTTTTCTACATCTTCAAGAAAGAAAGGCATTGCAAACAGAAATGAACAAACTAAATGTGTTGTATTATATGTGAACATTTCTGCACGGTTCATTGCTCTTACACTGCATATACCAGGCTCTCCAAATGGCATTGTTCAGGCGAATCTTGTCTCTCCATAGCAGCTTGAGGCCCTTGAAGTTCTTCCATTTCGGTGACACCAACCTTCCACTTATGGAGACAAAATAAGCGTTTGTTATCTTTTAAATTGCAAGATAAATAGTATTTGTGTTATGCATTTCAGTTGTTTATAATTTCATTTATTTTTTTCTAGGTTAATGCCTAATAACTAGGCCCACACAGAATCTGCACACGCTGAAATCCGCAGATTTTTTGCCCCATTCTATTTATTTTACTTGTGTAAATGTGTGTACATTTATATATTTATTCAGTTTTTTTAAATTAATTTCAGTAATAATATTGACTAACGAGAAAGTGTTCATTCGATTTATTCACAATAGAGTTTTTTAAATTAATGTTTTATGTCTTTTAGTAGCTATATTATATGATAGACTCGCTTTGTTTACCAAATAAGTGGATTTTTATTTAATGTTTACAATGAAAATCCATCAAGTTAAAAAAGCTGTTATCTATTATGTCATATATTACATTTTTAGTTAAGATCCTCTCATAGTAATTACGCAAAAATCTGCATTCTTTACAAAAATTCTCAGCAGAAATTACAATAAAAGTCTGCAGATTCTGTCTGGCCCGACTAATAACGCATTACAGTAGTGGTAATCAGATTTATCTGAGTTAATATTATGAGTAGTATTTGGTTTAACTAATAATACCATTGCTGTAATAAATCTTCCCTTTTCTCTCTGTGCATTTTAATCAATTAACTAACAATTATTAATACTAATGACACCAATTGTTTTCTTTTTTATTCATATACAACAGTTTTATAATTCTTCAATGTTTTTAAATGAATTATATAATTTAAAGTGCTTGCTGGGACTGTAGTTATTCACCCCACAAATACTTTTAACCACACATTCTTGTACTTTTGTCTTTTTAAAATCCATTTTGCTTCAAAGAAAAGTTTGTAATGTTGAAATTTACAATGTATGTGGTTTACATGAAATTTAACTCATTTTACTGATTCCGATTAACTCATTCTTCAACTCATTAATAATCACAGTTTCTGACATAAGGGTTATTTAAAGTGATCTCCAGACATGCTTATTTCAAAACATTAGTCACAGGTTCACATATAGCTGCTGAATCTGCATAATGTTAGCAATAGATGAATCTTAAACATTTATTTTTTTTTCTTTTCTACTGACCGAAATAAGCTTTTTGACTAAACATATTTACAATCAGCCTATAATATACTAAATAACTGAACCTCTTAAAGCCTGCCTTCTTCAGCATCTTGACCCTTTCACATTTTGCAATATTTGTGCACAGTCACAGTTGGAAAGGAGTCAAGTATGCAGTATGCTAGAAAAGCAAATTGCTCAGGACCTGGAGGAGTTTTTTCCCTGAACAACAGCACTTCTGTGGAAATTCTAATGTGATACTGGAAAAGTAAAAATAGGGATCAATGAAAACTAATTAGCACAAGCAACTAACAAAAATCTTGCATGTCTCTACATTAAAATCTGCAGACATTTGTGTTTTCTTGTGAACTTTTTGTAAACATCTGTTATGTGAAGTATCCTTTTTTCAGGCACTCGTGTTAAAATTAACAACATGCAAATGAAAAATCTGAAAAATGTCTTTGCAGTCACGAGCAATGGAGACTGTTATCTTTCAGGACAAAAAGGGAAGTATAACTTTAAGGGCTTTTAAAACTAATCTGCATGCATAGAATGTCCATCACATGAATGTCTACTGAAATGTTTTATTAAAAATGTCAAATTACAGATGAAATAATGTTTTATCAGCATTCAGTACCACTGATATCTCCATGAAAAATTACTACAATTTTTTTTACAATTATTAATAAAATTACTAACTTACTAAAATAATAGGTAATCAAATTATAATTTATATACATTTTTTTGTTGAGGAATGGACAAAACCTAGTGGTTTGAACCACCAGTCTAAAAGCATTATTAAAAAGTTTTAAAATAATTGTTGTTCCAAATAAATGTATTTTTGACAAAATATAATTTCACTGAATTATAAATGAGATTAGATTTCTACATTAACAACTACTACCAATTACAAGCCTAAGATTTAAAGGATGTTTTTGGAAGAGGAAATACTCTACACTTCCTGACAAAACACTGACATCTATTTTAAATATATAATTACTAAAAACAATACCTTTTTATAAACGTAACATTACATTTTCTCAATGATATTAATGTAAAGAACACGTGTGAAAATAAAACCAACTTTACCTCAGTGATGTTGTTTTGAAGTCATTGCATGCAATCTCAGACCGAATATACAAAAGTACCACGGTAAACAATATAGGGAACATGTCACAAATTGTCACTGAAAGAATGTATAAATATAAAAACAACTTTACCTCAATAACAAACCTCACAACTCAAAAAACACCTGAATGTTTTCACCTTCTGTCTGAATTAAGGAAACAAATACGATAGATTCACCAACAAAGACTACAAAGCAAGTTAGCTAAAGTTATAAGTGACTTATATGTGCATTAACTGTAGTCCAACTACTAAAGCCATCACCCAATGAAATATTGAGCTAATGTTGGTTTTATATCCACACATTCGGACTTCCTCCTAAATGATATCATTTCAGAAAAGCAGTCTTTGACAATTCTAAACAAAGAAATCATATTAGCAGCCAATGACTATCAAAGAACAACATTGTTCACAGTCATTTTAAATTGTGCTAATGTTGTTATTGAGGTAAAGTTGGTTTTATATTCACACATTTGGACTTTCTCTTTACTAATATAATTTCATTAAGGTATTGTTTCCTAATTTTAAACAGGGAAATCATATTAGAAGCCAATGACTATCAAAGTACAACATTGTTCAGTCAAAAAAATAGTGCTAGTGTTGTTTTGAAGTCAGACTTACATGCGATTTTAGACCGAATATACAAAGTACCATGGTAAACAATATAGGGAGCATGTCATAAAATTGTCACTGAATAATTGTACAGATATAAAACCAACTTTACTACAATAACAAAACCACACAACTCAAAAAACACCTGAATGTTTTCACCTTCTGTCTGTATGAAGGAAACAAATATAGATGCACCGACAAAGACTTCACTAAGTTTTTGCCAGTTAGCTAAAGTTATAAGCAACTTATATGTACATTATCTGTGGTCCAACTACTAAAGCCATCGGCCAAAACTATTGAGGTAAAGCTGGTTTTTAAATACACATTCGGACTTCCTCCTAAATGATATCATTTCAGAAAAGCAGTCTTTGCCAATTCTAAACGGGGAAATCATATTAGCAGAACAACATTGTTCACAGTAATTTTATATAGTGCTAATGTTGTTATTGAGGTAGTTAATTTTATATTCACACATTCGGACTTAATCCTTACTAATATAATTTCATAAGGTATTGTTTCCTAATTTTAAACAGGGAAATCATTTTAGAAGTCAATGACTATCAAAGTACAACATTGTTCAGTCAAATAAATAGTGCTAATGTTGTTTTAAAGTCAGACTTGCGTGCGATTTCAGACCGAATATACAAAGTACCATAGGAAACAATATAGGGAGCATGTGATAATTGTCACAGAAGGAATGTACAGATATAAAACCAACTTTACCACAATAACAAAACCTCACAACTAAAAAAACACTTGAATGTTTTCACCTTCTGTCTGAATGAAGGAAACAAATATGATAGATTCACCAACAGAGACTCTACTCAGTTTCTGCAAGTTAGCTAAAGTTATAAGCATCTAATATGTACATTAACTGTAGTCTAACTACTAAAGCCATTGGCCAAAAATATTGAGGTAAAGCTGGTTTTTATATACACATTCGGACTTCCTCCTAAATGATATCATTTCAGAAAAGCAGTCTTTGCCAATTCTAAACAGGGAAATCATATTAGCAGAACAACATTGTTCACAGTCATTTTATATAGTGCTAATGTTGTTTTTGAGGTAAAGTTGGTTTTATACTCACACATTTGGACTTTCTCTTTACTACTATAATTTCATTTAGGTATTGTTTCCTAACTTTAAACTGGGAAATCATATTAGAAGCCACTGACTATCAAAGTACAACATTGTTCAGTCAAAAAAATTGTGCCAGTGTTGTTTTGAAGTCAGACTTACATCCGATTTCAGACCGAATATACAAAATACCATGGTAAACAATATAGGGAGCGTGTCATAAAATTGTTACTGAACGAATGTACAGAGATAAAACCAACTTTATCACAATAACAAAACCTCACAACTCAAAAAACACCTGAATATTTTCACCTTCTGTCTGAATTAGGGAAACAAATATGATAGATTCACCAACAGAGACTCTACTCAGTTTCTGCAAGTTAGCTAAAGTTATAAGCGTCTAATATGTACATTAACTGTGGTCCAACTACTAAACTACTAAAATATTGAGGTAAAGCTGGTTTTTATATACACATTCAGACTTTCTCATAAATGATATCATTTCAGAAAAGCAGTCTTTGCCAATTCTAAACAGGGAAATCATATTAGCAGAACAACATTGTTCACAGTCATTTTATATAGTGCTAATGTTGTTATTGAGGTAGTTAATTTTATTTTCACACATTTGGACTTTCTCTTTACTTATATAATTTCATTTAGGTCTTGTTTCCTAACTTTAAACTGGGAAATCATATTAGAAGCCAATGGCTATCAAAGTACAACATGTTCACAGTCAAATAAATAGTGCTAGTGTTGTTTTGAAGTCATACTTATGTATGATTTCAGACCGAATATACAAAGTACCATAGTAAACAATAAAGGGAGCATGTCACTGAACAAATGCACAAATATAAATCCAACTTTACCACAATAACAAAACCTCACAACAACTCAAAAAAAGCAGAATGTTTTCACCTTATGTCTGTGAAGGAAACAAATATGATAGTTGCTGCATTAGATTACTCAAGTTAGCCAAAACTAAAAGCGGTTAATATGAACATTAACTGTGGACAAACTACTAAACCCATCGCCCAGATAAAAACTATAAAATATTATTTGTTTCCTAAAACCAACCTGTATGCAAGCGTCATGCACTCGAAGAGTTTCGTAAGAGAAGCATCAATGGACAGATGCGACGTGCTAGTCTTCCCGAAGTGATACGTCTGGCAGGTTTGTTTGTTTACAGTGTCAAAGTCGTAACCTTTCTTCGGGGGGTGATCGGTATGAGGGGAAGACACCATAAAATGACCGCTGTGGATGATCTGGGGCTCCCGACCGTCTGGTTTCTTGAAGGAGAGCGTGGACTCCTCCGCGTCGGAATCGTCGTCCTGCTCCTGCTTGATCATCATCGTGGCCCTCCGGTATTGTCGAGTAGCCATGTTATAAAAAATACGCGTTTCGACTTTTACTATAAGTATTGCAAGTAAAAACCAGAGGGTGTTACTTCACTTTACGTCACGGCCTTCGTCCATTGCTGCGGAGTTAGTTTGTTTAGTTTTATAAGCTATTTAAATGTCCGGACTTTGCCGCACGCCCATCACGTTAGCCTGCATGCTAACTACTACTTGTAACTTCAAGGGATTTGGCGAACTCAAGACGGGCGTTGCGTAGCCATGACAGACTCGATTTTGATTGGTTGGTTCTAGGGAAACGCCCACTGTTGTGGAGACACACACTATATATATGAGGGCTGCAACTGTGCCAGTCAGTCAAAGGTACATTTTGCAGTGACAAAATCAGTCAAGCCCGAAATTATTCATATCCCATGGCAAATTCGGACATTCAAATGTATTCAGTTTAATTCAAGTTTATTTCTATAGCACTTTTTACAATAATTATCGTTTCAAAGCAGCTTTACAAAAGGTTATTGCATTACTAGATTTCTAGTTGATCATTTGGAAAAGTGGCCGATCCAGATCATCACAAATACTGCAGAAGACCTACTTTAACCCGTATAAACCCAAGATTCCCACAGAAATCAAGTTTGGTGAAGGAAAAATCATGGTTTGGGGTTACATGAATCATGGTTTGGGATGGCCACATCTACAACCTGAGGTATCAAGACATTTGTGCTGCCCATTACATTACAAACCACAGGAGAGGGCAAACTCTTCAACAGGATAGCGCTCCTTCTCATACTCCACATCAAAGTTCCTGAAAGCAAAGGTCAAGGTGCTTCAGGATTGGCCAGCCCAGTCACCAGACATGAACATTATTGAGCATGTCTGGGGTAAAATGAAGGAGGCGTTGAAGATGAATCCAAAGAGTCTTGATGAACTCTGGGAGCCTGCAAGATTGCTTTCTTTGCCATTCCAGATGACTTTATTAAGTTATTTGAGTCATTGCAGAGATGTATGGATGCAGTCCTCCAAACTCATGGGAGTCATACACAATATTCATTCTGTTTCCACTGCAGCATGACTTTATATTCTATACTGGACATTATTTCTGTTAAGTGACAAGACTTTTGTCTAAGCAAAGTCAGACCTTACTCTCCTAATTAAACAATCAATAATTAAGGCATGGTTATATTTTATTTTGGTAAAATAAGCGTAATCTAGAGGCCTTTGCCTTTCATATAAGTCGCTTCTGGTACCAAATGATCAACTAGAAGTCAGTATTTGTTGTTCCTAAATCTTGTATAATCGACAAGACTTTAGTCAGGTAGTGTATAGTGTACATGTTCATTGAAGTGTAATTGTGTATTAAGTGTAAGTGTTGTCCTCAAATGCAAACAAAAGCTGATAAATATATATATTTTTTCCACAATCTTATTATTTTTTGGGAGATGATGTCATTTCCGGCCCAAAAAACTTGCTGCTTGAATAAAAGTAACTACTGTAAGTCAGAATTTGCCAGGGGTATGAATAGTTATGTGCTTGACTGTATTGCAAATAATTTTAGTTTTCAAAATATAGTATGTACTACCAAAAATAAACACATTTAGATCATAAATTTGGTAGAAAAATATTTTATTGTGATAAACACGAAAACATTTACTGTTGTTAGTAGTGTTCTAAATGTAAAACTGCAATCAATAACAGCTGAAGGCATAAACATACAAAAAAGTAGATGTAAAATGAACAACTGCACATTAAAACATTTTACTCTTCAGTAAATAACTTAAGAGCAACAAACAAACAGGAACAAACGCGCTTATGAAAATGCAGGCAGGAAATGAAAACAAAAAAAAAATAGAGGTTATGTTTGAAACAGGGCAAACTGCATTCCATGTATAACCATGAAGGGAAACCATCACAGAGCTTTCCAGTCAATGGGTTTCTTCCCTGACTTCTTCAGCAGTTCATTGGCCTTTGAGAAATGTTTACACCTGAAGAATCCACGGTGAGCAGACAGTGGTGATGGATGCACTGCTTGCAGAACGTGGTGCTGCTTCTACAAAATCAACAATTAAATAATGCATGAGTGTTTGAAATACGTATAGGATATTTAGATTTTTAAATTGACGCTCCGCTTTTTTAAAAAGTACCCTCAACTCCCCTACAGTTGAGTTTCACCATTTTTGAATCCATTCAGCTGATCTCAGAGTCTGGCAAGAACACGTTTAGCTTAGCTTAGCATAGATCATTGAATCAGATTAGACCATTAGCATCTCATTCAAAAATGACCAGAGTTTTGATAATTTTCCTATTTAAAGCTTGACTTTTGTAGTTACATCATGTACTAAGACTGACAGAAAATGAAAAGCTGCTATTTTCTAGACGAGTGGTTCTCAAAACTGTGGTACACGTACCACTAGTGGTACACAAGCTTCCTTTTAGTGGTACTTACTTTTAGTGGAGAAATCGCTGAATAATTAAAGTAAAAAAAAAATGTTAACACACTTTTAACATTTTGACGCCTACGATAACACTGATGTGATCAGTAAATTGATTTTAATAGGCTAAACCTATTATTTAAGTGGCTGACAATAATAAATATTGTAAATTAGAAGAATTAATCTGCTTCGTTTTTAAACTGTGCAGTGCTGTAGCTGCTTAATTAGGCCTACCATGCTACTGTTATCCTACCATGCTACAATCCGCTTAGGTAGTGACATTTGAAATAGTTTTATCTGATTTATCGTTATCATTTTTGAACGAGATGCTAATGGTCTAATCTGATTCAATGATCTATGCTAAGCTAAGCTAAAAGCGCTCCTTCCAGACACGGAAATCGACTGAATTGATTCAAAAAGGGTAAAACTCAAGTCTCTAGGGGAGTGTTGCTTTAAAGGGAACCCCTTTTTACAAGATGTAAAGTAATTCTCTGATGACTCTAGAGTGTGTATGTGAAGTTTCAGCACAAAATATCCCACAAATAACAACAAACGCTTTGAAACTGACCCTTTTAGTCTTTGATCATATTGAGATTGTGCTTTTTTTATTTCCTCCAACCTTAAAGCAATGGCTCATGGAACTTTCACACAACTTTACTTTAGAAACAATACGACATACTGTAAGAGGTAGTAGTACTGATATGTTTTTTTCTCACTTGGCAACCTGTTTTAGATCACATAAAGATGATAGACCCTCAGTTATTGTAAGAGTAGACCTTTTCCTTATTTTTTCATTTTTAAAAAAAATATCTTTTACTTCATATTATTTGTATTTTATTTTTTATTTAATAATTATTTTATTTACTGCATGTTTCATATCTAACATGTTCAATAAAAAACATTTTGAAGATTGAACCTCCTATGCTAATGAGGGAGAGATGGTGACTAATGGGCGGGGCTTTCCCCCTCTGATGACACATACAAAGGGAGAATGTCAATGGACCTATTTCACAAGCCTGTTGTGATGCGTTTAACGGTCACCATAATCTTAAATCCATGCAAGTTTTTAATATTCTGATTTTTTTAAAAACGTATGAACATTTATATGTATTTATGTGTGTAGTATATCATATTTGCTTCAAATTACAAAAAACGAGTTACCGCTTGTGCGAGGCGTTTCTAATGCAGTGTCTATGGGGCAGGACAGTAAATAAGACGTTACTTTCCCCTATAGCTAATTTTTTTCCTTTGTCTGAAAGTTCTTATAACATCATCGTGGAGTTTTTCTTTTCTTATTTCAGCAAATAAGATTGTAAAAAAAAAAAATGTTATATTCTCCCATTCACTCATTCATTCGCTCTAAATTATCCCAACTATGACGACTTCCGCTACTGAGAAACCCGGAAATGTGAAAAGGCTCTATCAAAGTGTTTCTGCAGACTGCTTTTATCAAGTGTGATTATAAAAAATTTTTACCATTAGAAGCTGGTTATATTCACAGAACGTTGCCACACAACTGTGTTCAAATCCCTTATAAAATTGATTTTGTATAATAGGTGCCCTTTAAGCTGGTAACTCTAGTAAATTTCAGTGAAACAATCAAACACAAGTTCTTCTCAACACACCTTATTGATGGCAGCTCCCTTCTTCTGCGCGTAAGAGCCCCAGAGGATGAAAACGAGACCCTGCATGTTAGAGCTGAGCCAGTGCACCACAGCGTCTGTGAAAGTCTCCCAGCCCTTGTCTTTGTGAGAGTTGGCCTGATGTGCTCGAACCGTCAGCACAGCGTTCAGAAGCAGGACACCTACAGATGGAAAAATGATTGTAGACATTTACATAAAAGATTGCTTAAATGAACAATTCACCCAAAAATGAACATTTACTCTGCCTCGAGTGGTTCCAAATTTTCACGAGTCTCTTTATTCTGTAGGACACAAAAGAAGATATTTTGAAGAAAGCTGAAAACCTGTAACCATTGACTTCCATAGTAGAAAAAACAAATACTATGGAAGTCAATGCTTACATATGGAAGCCCGTTTCCGCCACTGAATGATAAAAAAATATATACCAATAAAAAAAAATTATAATAGTAATGATAAAAAAAAAAAAAATATATATATATAAAAATTATAAAGTCAGAATTCCGAGTTATAAAGTCGCAATTCTGAGTTATAAAGACAGAATTCTGAGTTATTAAGTCGCAATTCTGAGTTATAAAGTCAGAATTCTGAGTTATTAAGTTGCAATTCTGAGTTACAAAGTCGCAATTGCGAGTTATAAAGACAGTATTCTGAGTTATTAAGTCGCAATTCTGAGTTATAAAGTCAGAATTCTGAGTTATTAAGTTGCAATTCTGAGTTACAAAGTTGCAATTGCGAGTTATAAAATCAGAATTCTGAGTTCTAAAGTCGCAATTGCGAGTTATAAAGTCAGAATTCTGAGTTCTAAAGTCGCAATTGCGAGTTATAAAGTCAGAATTCTGAGTTATTAAGTCGCAATTCTGAGTTATAAAGTCAGAATTCTGAGTTATTAAGTTGCAATTCTGAGTTACAAAGTTGCAATTGCGAGTTATAAAGTCAGAATTCTGAGTTAAGTTGCAATTACAGGTTTCTAGCCTTCTTAAAAATATCTTCTTTAGTGTTTAACTGAAGAAAAAGTGGTTTGGAACAAGGTAAGGACAAGTAAATGATAACTATTTTCAGTTTTGTGTGAACTGTCCCTTTACATGTATACATAGAAAAAACAATGACATTAAGCATGATTTCAGAATTAAAGAGGTGATCCTGAGTGTATTTTTAAAGCTTGATTGTGTTTATGGGGTGCAAAGCAATGTGTGCTCATGCTTCACTTGTGAAAAAGCATGTTATTTTCTCATATATCTCCCTTTGATTATATACAGCTACTTAGCTAACATGAAAACGACTGTCATATTTTCTAGTTCCTCCAGAAGCACGCCCTCAAGAGGCTCTGATTGGTCAGCTAACATAATGTGCTGAGATTTGCAAATCAGCTCCATGTCACCAGGAAGCATCCTGCTATAATATTACAGCACATCTGGCCACGCCAGGGTTTATGGCATCATTAACCAGGGTGTATTTTTTTGTAGTCCCCAAACTTCATTCGCTGTAGGCTTTGGTAAGCTAACTCTGTAAAAGCCAATGCTTCCATTTGCTTTGAACTTTGATCGTCTTACATTCAGAGATGTTGTTTATGTTTACACAGCTACATTACACATCAACTAAAGTTTACAATATGATATTGTAGTGGACCACCTCTTTAAAAAATAATCTAAAATTCAGATTAAAGCATTTTAAGAGACTGATCTTATGATCTGCTGAGGCCTTTACACCTGAAATTTTATTTTAACCAAAGAAATGTGCTCCCTCATGAGTTAATCTGATGGCCAAACGTTTTATACAGTACTTTATACAAAAGTAGTGAATAAACTGAATTAAATAAAATGAACATCTGGACATGCAAATTACAGTTTGAGGACATTTAGTTAGTGAGACTAAAATAGCTAAAATGTACAATTGACAAAGTTAGCGCTTTCAACAATAAAGGATTCTCAAAAGCAACCTGTGTGTGTTGCTTTAAGAGATGCACCATACATCTGTGTATAGTTTGACTGTCTTGGTTTACTTCATGTAAAACCATTTGATCAATCATTTAAAATATTCAACTTAAAGTGTTTGCATTACGGTTTCTAATATTGCGTCTTATTTTGCTTCCTTTTCTCTGCTCTAGCAAAGCTTGCTACTGTTGTTTGGCAGAGTGCTTTCAAGGGAAAATTGTCTTCTAGTAAGAGATAAGAGAATGTCTCACTTTCAAGGTTTTTAGAGTCACAGTATGTTGTGAAGTTTGTTTTAGTAAAATAATAGCAATACAGGCTTGATTTGTACCAGCCAGACAAAATACTGGATGAAGTCTAGATAAAAAGTACAGTTCAGGCATGCAGTGCTGGACAATACTGGGAATATATGCAATGTTGTTGAGTGTTGTGACAATAATATGTCTTGAAATGTAATTTTCCTTAGAGAAATGCTGTTTTTATATTAACTTTATTTATATAGTATTTATATATTTTAGTAATGATCATACAACAAATACACTTTATTGAACAAGTATTATGCACATACATCAACTTTTTGGACACTATATAGTGTATAACTGCATATTAACGGTGTTTATATATAGTCCACCTTATATACACTTATTTAACTTTCCTGATTTTGACTAATGTAGTAATAACATGCACCTTTTGTAAAGCTGCTTTGGAACAACAATAATTATTGTGAAAATAAATATACAAATGACCTTGAACTGAATTAAAATAAACAAGTAACAGATATTTTTCTGCTCTCATTAAATCTAAATTTGGCTAGGGACAAACATTTAGATGTTGAAACAGCAACCTATGAATGCAACAGACAAGTGCTTGGCTTATAAATGTACAAATTAAGATATTGCATATATTATTATTGCAATAATGACAATACTTCAATGTATTGTAAAGCCCTAGTGTCCAGCTAAATCTAGCCCTAACTTGTTTCAAAACGTTACGGGTCTCCGTTTTCTTTTAAAAAACAAAAGAAGATATTTTGAAAAATGTTCTAAACCTGTAACCATTGACTTCCTAGTACTTGTTTTTCCTACAATGGAAATATCTTCTTTGTGTTCAACAGAAGAAAAAAAATCTCAAAGGTATAGACCCAGGATGCAAATTACAGGGGGGTTTCATGGGGAGTGACCACCACTTAATTTCCCCCTGAAGGACATTAAAACAAGATGTATATATTGGGGAGGGGGGTTCCAGCTCTTTAATACTAAGAAATAGTTCACTCTGATATGTATTTTATAATATAATGTTAATAATTAAAATAATAGATAATATAAATATACATTTGACCACCCTATTATGGTTCATACCATTGTGAATGCATAATCGTGGCAATCAGTCTATGCTAGAAAAATTCCAATTCATCAGTCTGAAACTGGCAGGTCTAAATAATAGACAGACATAGAAGGTGTTTACAAGATGCAAAAGAAGTTTATATCTACACATATCCTGAAAGTCAAGTCTAATTTAGATGCAGTTGGTGGAGTTTGGGGCGCCACGGTGGCGCGTGAGTAGCATGTTCGCCTCACAGCAAGAAGGTCGCTGGTTCGATCCCCGTTTGGGCCAAGGTCCCGGTTGGGCCAGTTGGCATTTCTGTGTGGAGTTTGCATGTTCTCCCCGTGGTTGCGTGGGTTTCCTCCGGGTGCTCCGGTTTCCCCCACAGTCCAAAGACATGCGGTACAGGTGAATTGGGTAAGCTAAATTGTCCATAGTGTATGTGTGCGAATGAGAATGTATGAATGTGTTTCCCAGAGATGGGTTGTGGCTGGAAGGGCATCCGCTGCGTAAAACAAATGCCGGATAAGTTGGCGGTTCATTCCGCTGTGGCGACCCCGGATTGATAAAGGGACTAAGCCGAAAAGAAAATGAATGAATGAATGGTGGAGTTTGACCTATGTTACAGTAACATCTGATATAGCTAATCAGAGAACACGGTAGGCCAGAATACACTAAATATCCCACGAAACACTGAAAATTTAAATACGTTTTATTAATAAACTAGATGTAATTAGAAATAAATACATAAATGACTGAAGTGTGTATTACACAAATTAAGCCCTGATCACCAATGTATATTCCACACACAGTTTAGAACAACTTGAGGGGTAGAAGAAAATAGTGAGCAAATTATCATTTGTGGGTGAACTATACATCCCTTGAACTGTTTTGAAAGCATGGTCTGATTATTATTATACTTTTCTTTAGATATTATGACCTTCATGCCTTTATCTGAGAGAAACGTGTGACAGAGAACAGGAAGCAGAGGGAGAAGAGAGAGGAACAGGATCAGCAAAGGACCGAGACAGAACTTGACCTTTGGTTGTCTAAAGTGCTAAAGCAGCATGTTACTGCTGTTAGACGGAAACCACACGGCCGAACAGTCTACTTTTCAGGAATTGAGAATTAAAAAAAAAAAGTTCAATGTTGTTCTGTCAGATTTATTAGTGTGACCTTACAGTCAGACTCCTCCATGTGTGATTATATAATTAACATTTAACACACACACCATGCTCCAATAGAGTTTTACATTTTTTTTTTTAGGTTTGAATTTTGGAGTTATGCATTTTGGCCGTCTTTTTATTCGCTGAATCAGAAGCTGTAAGTACTCTGACAGACTTTTAGACCGATTTAAGAAATTAAATATGACTACTGCTTACATAAATGTTATTTATTGTGTGATTAATGTGAACAATTAGAGTAAGAGTAAAAATGAGAAGCACACCTTGATTTGCCCATCCTGTGAGATCTCCATGATCAGGCTGCACAAAGCCTTTGATGTCTGAGGTCAGTTCTTTGAATATGTTCACCAAACTGTGAAACGAACCAACACAGTAATTGATATTTGCCATATTGTAGTAACTGAAACTGTAATACTCAGGGTTCCCACTTTTATATGGACACCGATTTCAGGGACTTTTTAAATCACTAATAATTTTAATCAAGCACCTTTATAATTCACACCCCCAACATATAAAGTGCCATGAAAGTCCTTCATGTACTCAATACTGCACTTATACTAAATATTTTCATGATGTTTTAAATGTGTAGTTTTCAAAAATGTTGACTGTTTTAAACAAAAAAGACATGTTTAGAGACATGTTCAAAGAATGTTAATACAATTAGTTGAATTTAATACAGGTAATAATCACACGTGGTTTCTGAAGTATTGATAAAATATGCATTATTTGTCATAGTTCATGTTTTAAGATTTTTAAATTAAGAATTTCTTAGTTTTTTCATTCACGTTTTGAAAGCAGCACAGTACAATGTTTGAAATAACACAAACTTTAAATTCAAGCACTTTCAAGGACCTGTGTTTATTTTGAACTACTTTTCAGGCCTTGAATTTAATCAGAATCAGAAAGAGCTTTATTGTCAGGTATGTTCACACCTACAAGGAATTAGTTTTTGTGACAGAGCTTCTACAGTGCAATAGAATCACAGACACAGGGCAAATACAGATAATAAATATATATTTTTTTATAAATTGTCTCAATTGTCTTAATTGACAAATTGTCTCTTAATTGTCTTAAATGTCTAAAATTCAAGTACTTTCAATAAGCGTGGAAAACCTGAGCATTAACTGATGCGTTACTGAGAAACGCATAAAAAGTGTTGACTTAAAGATTGTAAAGAAATACCTCGGTGGAGGCGGCACAGGCCTCTGAACACTGAAACAAAGCCCATGAGCCTGGTTTGGGCCATGATAAGGATCCTGGCCAAGAATCACAACTTTCACCTGCCATCCCAAGAAGAAAATTATATTATTTCAGATACTATTCATTCGCAAAAACACAGTTTTAATATTTAATTATTTATTTATCTACATCTAAGATTTGTGACAGTAATACCGTGTTTAGTTTGCACAGAATATCATAGTAAATATCACCATGCTGAAGAGAAACAATGTTTAGTTCTGTATGTCTGGTTAACCAGGAGGAGCTTCAAAGTATCTCAAACGCCACATATGAGCAATATCACAAGAGTAGCTGTGTGTTATGGCTGTATATCGGCACTGCTGGAAGGGATGCATTGGCTTGAGGTCACAGGCCGAGTGCCCTTCGTGTCCAGTGACGATATATAGCCATCGCTCTGCTACAAGTGTGATATTGCGTTTATATAACAGTTCAACGGCATAATCGTGTACAAATAAAAGACGGAGAGTCTAAAAATATTTTTGTATAAGGAACTACTTTCTTCCGCAATTCATTCACATCTGCAGCTGATGTCAAAACAGCAGAAAGCATTGCTACTTCACAAACATCACTTAAGAGCTAGTATTTGAATGATTCTCTAGCGTAATGTCTAAAGTGATAAAAAAACAGGTGATTCTGCTCACATTTTAAGATCATACCGACATTAAATGCCATCAGTCTAGAGACCTTTCCCAGTATTTCTCTGTTGCAATCAGGACTTCACAATAATTAAACTTGAAAAGGCCAAAGCAAAGCAAACACTAGCAGATTACTATGGTATAAATATAGCACTACAACACACCAAGAGAGAGAGAGAGAGCGACTTAGAATGTAATTTACCTGTTTTATAATGATTTGTTCACAGCTGTGGTTTAAATTACATTGAGATTTTCTCCTCTAAGGGCTTATTATGCTGTCTCTGTTGCCATCTTGTGGCAGAACATCAACCGTCTTTGCTTTGCTTAGTACAACAGGCTGATGGAGGCCAATGCGCTGAATCTCAGAAATTATAAATATCTAAAATATCCTCATAAATAAATTGCATTGTTTCAATCTAAACAACTATATTCTTGCCTAAAAAAAGCCTCAAAAGTGCATTACGTTTTCCAATATCTGCAATATTTGTCAAACTGTAGTGAGTCTATTAATATGGGTTCGCTCTATGCAGGCGTGTCGAATGTCGCACGGCTATCAGCCAATCAGATTCAAAAACCAGACAGAACTGTTGTATAAAAATAAATAAATATTTAAATTATAATAATAATAGTAACAAAAATAATTTAGAGTACAAAAGTCAAAATAACAAAGAGATGCAATGTTTTCAGACATGTTTATGTTCATTATATTCAATGTAAATGTTAAAAAGTTAACCCTTTATTTCGATGGTCCATTTGAGTATTAGTATTACATTAAACAGACATTTAACTGACTATAAGAAACTTTGCAAGTACATGTAAACTTACACTAACCCTAACATCAACCCAACCCCCAACCTAACAGTCTACTTATAATCTAATGAGAGTTAGTTGACATGTAGATGTAATGTAACAAACGCACCATCAAAATAAAGGTGTGACCTAAAAAAAAAATCTTACTCAAAAATGAAAACAGGAAAAGAATATGTGATGTACGTGTGTGGTATTACCACTTTAATATTGGCTTCATGGGATCTTTAAAAGCAAAAGCAAGCAGAGTGCTTTCCAATCAGTGCTCCTGAATCATCTTTACCTGGCAATTTTGTAAAATTTTATTAAATGCTCCAAAAGGTTTCTTTTCAGAATTCAGTGGTTTAACCACATTTGCCTTATTCTTTGCTTTGGTTTTAATCATAGACTGTAAAAGAAGAGCACAAAAGAGGCCACAAGTGGGCGTGGCCAATCGGCACTATTTTGTTCGTGCATCACTGCTCCAGCTGGGGGTCTCCAAATAAGGACAAAGAGGCGGAGCAGGAGCAGAGCTACAGATGCCTGCTAGCATTTTGCTTAGTTTGGGAGAAAAGCATAATACTTCATTACCTGCGACTCGTTTGTGTTCTGACCACATGGGCTTGGCTGTATACTATATTATTAAAGTGTTTAGCCTTTTAAAAATACTGTTGTGATACATTGAGCCACTTAACATTGTTCTTATGACATTTTTCTACAGGAGGGAATAGCGAATTACTTCAAAATCCTTCAGATATAGTCTGTGTTAGTAAATGCAAGGCTATTGATGAAAACCAGGCATAAAACTGTATGACAACACTTCAGATGACTGCTATAGCCTACAGCTAATCAATCCGTCAGATTCTGGAGTGCATTACAGGTCTGAAGAACATTATAAATGATACAATTATCTTAAAGCAAATACATTTATAGATATGGCACATAATTATAATTACACTCACCTGGGAAATGGAGACCACATGAATGGTTTGTGAGCACAATTAAAGTGCACACAGCATGCCATATCATCTGATAATTGTAGGAAATAATTCCTAAAGGCAGTTGACTGTGTAAAGCCACATAAAACAACACAAAAATACGACGTAAATGCCAAATTCAGCAGCTAATCAGCCGGAATCATCTGAGATGACGTGACGGCGACCAGCGAGACTAGCTGTCACTCAAGTGGCCACGCCCTTAATTATATAGACTTAATATAAACGAAACAAATGAGTTATGAAAGAATTCACCCCCTCACAGTTGTCATGAAGGATAATTTTAGCTATATGAACCAAAATTGCTCTTTGTACCACGCTGTAAACACCTTTTTTTTCTGCTGTAAAGTTGGCCATTTTAACGGGCTCATTAGAAATTGCTCTATTATGGAGCCAGGACTAGCGGACTTTCGATGAATTGCAGTTTCAGTCACTTCCGTATTGGCTTCACGAGGGAGAGCGGGAGGTTTTCGCTTGGTTTTAATGCAAGAGAACGTGCAACTATATTGACAATCCTTTAACATGACATTCAAACTCACATCTTTTATATCACAGGTTTGTGTCCAGGTGAAAACTCCATGTGGAGGTGGATAGATGGTGTGCTTTTTCCTCTCTTCGCCAACAAATGACATCAACTACGAGAAAAAGAAACAGTGCTGCATTATTCTTGCAAGTAAAAAGTCGTTTTGCAATTTTATTCTTAAAAAAGATTGAGGTAAAGTTGGTTTTATATTCACACCTTCAGGATTTCTCCTTAATGATATAATTTCAGAAAAGTAATCTTTGCACATTCGAAATAGGGAAATCATTTTAGTAGCCAATGAGTATTGTTCACAGTCAATTAAAAAGTGCTAATGTTGTTTTGAAATCATGATATTTAGACCAAATATTCAAAGTAGCGTGCTAAACAATATAGGGACAGTGTCACAAGTTGTCAATCAGGGTTTCCACAGGTTTCATCAAGTCAAATTTAAGACTTTAAGACCTTTTTAAGACCATAATAAATGAAATTTCTGACTTACACATGTCTAAACGCTGAAGATTTGTTTAATGGCCAAGTTAAAACCCTAAAAAAAATATTAAAAACAAATGCTATTCATTCATTTTCTTGTCGGCTTAGTCCCTTTATTAATCCGGGGTCGCCACAGCGGAATGATCCACCAACCTATCCAGCATATGTTTTACGCAGCGGATGCCCTTCCAGCCACAACCCATCTCTAGGAAACATCCATACATTCTCATTCACACACATACACTACGGACAATTTAGCTTACCCAATTCACCTGTGCCGCATATCTTTGGACTTGTGGGGGAAACTGGAGCACCCGGAGGAAACCCACGCAACCACGGGGAGAACATGCAAACTCCACACAGAAATGCCAACTGACCCAGCCGAGGCTCGAACCAGCGACTTTCTTGCTGTGAGGCGAACGTGCTACTCACTACGCCACCGTGGCGCCCCAAATGCTATTGTAAGGAAGATAATTAAAGCATATTAATAAGTAGATAGAGTTAATAAATTAACGCTTCTTAAATCTTTTATTGAAATATAATGTTAGCGATCGGATGGGAGTAGGCATGGGACGATAACCGGTTTTAAGGTTTACCACGGTTTTGAAAAAAATTAAGGTTTTAAAATCGTTACAATTTTCTGTTATAGCGTTACTAGGGTATCTGTAATTTTTTACGACTATGGATTTTTGCTCCAGATAGCATCACCCCAATGATCAGGCAAGTTTTGCGGCGTTTGTCATCTTCGAATTGCCGTGATATTAGAAATCTGGGTGTCATCTTTGATAGAGCTCTGTGTTTTAATAGCCATGTTAAGTCTGTTGTCCGTATGTGTTTTTTTACATCTGAGGAACATCGCAAAAATCAGAGATGTTGTTTTAAGGAAGAGATGGAGATGCTTGCCTTTATCTCTTCACGATTGGATTATTGTAATGTTGACTTGTCTGAACAAATCTTCCATTGATCGATTGCAAGTAGTGCAGAATGCAGCGGCGAGGCTTTTAACCAACACCAGTAGGAGGTCACACATTACTCTTGTGCTTAAGGCACTTCACTGGCTTCCTATTAGTTTTAGAGTAAATTTTAAGATTCTGGTCATTACCTACAGACTTTTGCATAGTCAAGCACCCCTTTATATTCAAGATCTTTTACATAGTCACTCATGTAACCGGTCTCTGAGGTCCTCTGGCAAAGACCTTTTAGCCATTCCCAGAACACGTCTTATGACTAAGGGTGACCGTGCCTTCTGTGAGGTGGCCTCAAGGCTCTGGAACTCTCTCCCTCAAGTACTGAGAACTCTGGGATCAGTTGAACTTTTTAAAAAGCATTTAAAGACACGTCTTTTTGCTCAAGCTTTTAATTAACAGTCGTAATGTTTCTTTTTTTGGATAACTTGTGTTTAATATGTTTTACCATGTTTTCTTTTATCGACATGTGTTCTTTTACCTGTTTTTTCTTATTGTAAAGCACTTTGTGACTCAATGTCTGGGAAAGGTGCTATATAAATAAACCTTTACTTACTTACTATTTCATTGAGGGTTTTTTTAGGGCAACAGTATCTCCAGCAAACGTACCCCGCACATCAAAAGCTACTGGTCAGACCATGACCCAGGAAACATTTCAGAACCAAATCACTTAAAACCAACATCCAAGCATGCTATAGACCTGAACAGTGCAGTGACTGACTATATATTCCAATAAAAGAAGGATATCCAAAGATGCCTTTTCAAGTGGTGAAGAAATCTGTGTATTTGAAAATAATGAAGACAGCAGAAGCCAAAGACTTATTTGAATTATTTAGCCTATTTTTGTTTCAAAATATTTTAAATGTTAAAATAAAATGTTCAGTGAGGAAGAGGATTGTTGTTAATTACTGAGACATTCAAAAAAGAACACATTTTAGAGCAGAAATCACAATACCGTGATATCTTGAAACCGTGATTTATTTATCCCAGGTTATCATACCGTCAGAATCTTATTCCGGCCTATGACTAGATGGTAGTTGACCCGATTGGGTATTGCTTTACATCAGGGGTGTCCAAACTCGGTCCTGGAGGGCCGGTGTCCTGCAGATTTTAGCTCCAACTTGCCTCAACACACCTGCAAGTATGTTTCTAGAAAGCCTAGTAAGAGCTTAATTAGATGGCTCAGGTGTGTCTGATTGTGGTTGGAACTAAACTTTGTAGGACACTGGCCCTCCAGGACTGAATGTGGACACCCCTGCTTTACATGGACACAGGAAAAGTAGGACTTCTTTAAAATTTCTTAAGACCAACAACACAACATTTCAGTGGATTTAAAACATTTAAGGCCTAAAATTAGTTTTTTGAAACTTCAGACTTTTTAAGAACCCGCAGATGCCCTGTCAATGAATTAATGTGCAAACACAAAACCAACCTTAACTCAATTTTAAAATGTGCTTCTGACATACTGATTTAAAGTAACTCTTCCCGAATTCAGCATTGAGGGCGTTCCTCCAGCTCTCTCCAATCCCGTCCGGGGCCGCATGATGAAGCCGCTCCAAAGCCGCCTTCTTGTTTCTGGCGATGCGGTTCAACTGCTCAGGACTCAGGGATGCACCATTTGCGCTTTCCAACTTCTGTTTCTTCACCTGAGACGAAATTTTAGTGTATTTTGTTGAATTCAATGTTCGTTTGTAAACTGTTCGTGGCATTTGTGCATTCAAAAAGCTAAGGAAAGCTACATTTGTAAACATTGTTTCCTTTTAGTGTCGCGCGTTGTTTAAAGTGTACCATTACGCCAAACAAAAGTGTCACGCGTGACAATAGGAACATATGTAGCGGTCAACCAAAACATTTAGCAGCTAACGTTGAGGATAAAGATGACGCTAGATTATTTCACTGCATGTTGTTGAATGCCTTTTGTTTTGTAAAGTGACGTAAAAGTACTTCCGGAAATGTGTAAATATTTAGCGGGAATGAAAAATAGTCCGGCGTAAGTCAGAACAAGTTATATTTGCTTGCGAATGAAAACATGTGCAATAGACAAATAAAGCACAATCACATTCATTCATAAATTTGGTAAGAAATGCGACAAGCATGCAGTGCACAGTGCAGCCGCGCCGAAATAAATGTGTTAAACTCACATCATCTCTCGTTTCCCCTGTATTTATCTCGTCAAGACTCCTTTTCTTGGACGCTGGCGAAAAAAATGACTTGATGCTTTTCTGTCCGATCATTTCCACAAATAAAACGATTGTTTAAACGTAATAATCATAAAACGAAGCAATATTCGAGGTACAAGTGCGCTCGTGGTAGCGTTTGAAGAGCTGCAACTCCCGCCAGACGACTGTGACGTGATGGATTACGTATTGACGTAACTCAGCATGTGGAGGGTGACAAAAACAGTTAGACTAATATAATAATAAATAACATTTTAGACTAATGTTATAGACAAATACGCTACTAAAACTAATATATAATTATATTATATATTTAATATAATATATAATCTATTAAATTGTTTACCATACCTGGCAAATGATGTATACATATATGCACAAATAGACTCTGTTGTGCTTTTTTTGTGCATTATAATTTTTGACTATGATGAGAAGAAAATAATAAGAATAAAACTGACAGTTTAGCTTCAAATGGCTTTTTTATTTTATACATACATCCAGGCCTATGTCTGTTTTTGTTTGCGTGCGTGTGTGTGTGTGTTTATTAATTAGCATGAATAAAATAATATCAGCATAAATAAAAGCATATTTATAGTGGTATGACTGAATTTTGTAGAACATTTAAATTTGTTGTGTAATATTGTCAGGCTTATAGTCTGTTTCAGGCTTTTTTCCCTCTTTATTTTGCTTTGCATTGTTTATATTGTTGCTGTTGCTATTAATATTACTGATAGATTGCCTAATAGCCATGATAACTTCTCAAATGAAAAGTCAACCACGTGCCAACAACACTCCTCAGCAAAAAATAAGATATCGTAACAAACAATACCAAACGACATAAAAACAAAACCACAGCGCCCCTGTGTGGCCATCCTGTGAAACAAACATACATTCCAGCAAATCATAAAACAGCTATTTAGATTTATTTATTTATCTATTTAGGCAACAGATATTTATCAAAACATGCAATAAATCATGCTTTAAACAAAACACGAACAACGCGTAAATAATGCATAAGAGTTTCCATATAAAATGTACACGAATAAATTATTAAGTTTACCTGTCAAAAGCATAATGATACTTTTTTCAAAGAGCTTTTACATGTTTTCAGACAACACATGACGTGCAAAGTTATTTTAAAATAATATTTGTTTATTTTCATTCACAATAAGATAAATAAACATATAATAAACGCTCTACAGATGCCGAAGTTTGTTTTCTTATATTCTGATATATTAATGATGATATTAATGATCATCACAGCTGCCGCGTAATTTCGACGTAATAAAATTAAGGTGCAAAATAAATGTTAGCCTAATAGTTTAAATCCACTCACACATTTTTTTAAATTTATAATTTAATAATTTAATTATTTTTATTCTTTTACTAATAACCCATTTTACAAGCTATTCAAACTGATGCATCAATAATGAAAACGAGAAGTAGCCGAGACCCATTAATTCTTGTACTGTTGCTACTGTATATTCCATAATCTGTGTATTAAACTGTATCCAAAGAGGTCATAACTGGCTACTAATCGTGTGCATTTAAGGGATAGTCGTATGATTTTATTTAGGCCTGGCATTGTTTTCAGAAATTAATCTAATGCGATTAAACCAATTCTTTATATGTTTGACCAACTGTTTATCCATAATTAGAAAGCTGCATTTTTGCATCTTTGATTGGAAAAATGTATTTTAAACAACAGCAAAGGCATGCTCCTTAAATTTATTCAGTATACGGACTTCATTGAGTCTCATTGACAGCTCTTTTTAATATGAAGCTTTACACCAAAACAGCTAACATGAAATTAAACACTTTTAAGCCTAAACATAAAACTCATATTATTAAACAATGCATTTAATATTAAGTATTAAGACAAGAATGGGAGTTGTTCAATAGTTTCAAGACAAACTTGATGAAAAATTTTGATCCACTTCAAATTTTGACGACTATTTAGTTCAGTTAAGCCGAATCTATTGTATACTGAGAATGCTATTTTTAATAATTACAACATATGTCAATAAACATCATACATTATATTCATAATTCATTTATAACATTTATATTCTTCATATTATTTTATTACATTATTATATTATTACAGCTTTAGAATAAATAAATAAATAAATAAATAAATAAATAAATAAATAAGGTGGCGTAATCAGTAGCACGTTCGCCTCACAGCAAGAAGGTCGCTGGTTCGAGCCTCGGCTGGGTCAGTTGGCATTTCTGTGTGGAGTTTGCATGCTCTCCCCGTGGTTGCGTGGGTTTCCTCCGGGTGCTCCGGTTTCCCAAAGATATGCCGTACAGGTGAATTGGGTAAGCTAAATTGTCCGTGTGAATGAGAATGTATGGATGTTTCCCAGAGATGGGGATGGGTTGCGGCTGGAAGGGCATCCGCTGTGTAAAAAACATGCTGGATAAGTTGGCGGATCATTCCGCTGTGGCGACCCCGGATTAATAAAGCCGACTAAGCCGACAAGAAAATGAATGAATGAATAAATAAATAAATAAATAAATAAATAGGGGGGATGGCCCTAGCCTGTTGCGGATTGCCTAGAAGTGTTTGTGTTTCATCTCTTTTAGCGGTGATTGCCTATTTGTCGCTATCAGTAGGTCTTTAATATCAAAGCGCTTGAAACAGCCTGTGTGTGTATTGCAAACACAATGTAAGACATTGGCCCAAATAATGTGGGTCAGAATTTATGTGATTTCTTCAACCCACAATTCAAAATATGGCTGCAAATTTAGGTGCAAATCATAACAAGATATTAATTTGTCGCTAAAAAAAGAAAGAAAGAAAGAAAGAAAGAAAGAAAAGAAAGAAATAGAAAGAAAAACAGAGAAATAAAGAAGAGACAAAGAAATAGAAAGAAAAAAGATAAAGAAAGAAAGAAAGAAAGAAAGAAAGAAAGAAAGAAAGAAAGAAAGAAAGACAGAAAGAAAGAAAGACAGAAAGAAAGAAAGTTGTGTTTTGAGTGGGCTGTAAGCTGACCTGAAAGTGATGGAGTCTCATGCCAACAAAGTTCAAAAACGCACAGATTACTGAAGTAATCTCGGGTTTAGATTACTGTCGTACACCACTCTTAATCCGTAATATTATCCTTAGATAATAATATGTCCCTGGATATTAGAAAAACGTATCCAGGGAATCTATGCTGTAAAAAAACATTATATAGTTACACATAGGCCTATATTAGGGGAGAGTGGGACCAGTTGCAACACTTTTTGTTTAGACTAAATGTAAATATGTTACATTATTATATTGACCATATAAATACAGACTATTAAAAGAACAAGCAACAACCAATTATCAGGCCTAAAAAACTGAACAAAAATATATACATATTTTTTCTAAAAATCTAGACTTAACCTTTACTGAACTACATCTTTGGACTTTGATATTATTTAATTAATTAATCAATCAAAGAATTTATGTTTTTCAATTAAAATTACACAGAAACTGTGATAAAATTAAACATTGAACATTGTTAGCAAGCTTTTAAATGAGTTTTATAATTGTCCAAACTCTGTCAACCCTTATTAAACTGTCTAGGGAGTAGCTTTAACGCTTGCGATACCTATTTACAGCGAAGAAAACTGTGATTTAAATGATACGAATAAATAATGTTTCACAAAAACAGATTAGACATCATGATAAATGTTCTGAGGATTAAAAATACTCTCTTAACATAAAAACAAATGTTTTATACTGAAGGAATCGTCACATATGGCTGATATCTCTCAGATTGAAGGAGGTTATAACTAAGTGGAGGAATAAGTCTTGTTGCAACCGTCCCCACTCTCCTCTACTCAGGACAACACAAACACTTTTAACTGCTGACCTTAATGTCGAATTATATTTAAGGAATTAAGTTAACTCACTGGTTTTTACAGATTGAAGTGAATTGAACATAAAACAATTGAGCTATGCCCCGCCAAATATTTAAGAACTGTGTTGTTTCAGCTCAATTTTAGTTTGGACAAACAGCAAATGTCTTTTTTTTTTTTGGAGCGTATCGCGATTGCAATTATCATTATAATTTAATTAATTGGTAAACACACAGCTGAAACACTGAGGAAAAAATCTATGTAGCAGAACTTTAATTTACTAACATCATATATAATTGAGAAATCTATTTTTGTATGCTGTGTTCATTTTAAGAACAGTATATTTATAAAGATTTGTATTTCATTAATCTACTCAAAAATGATCTTTGCGGTTTGATCAACTAGGCTTTTTATTTAAAATAAGTTGAAACAACACAATTCTTGAGTTTTTTTTAGGGGGACAACTTAATTATTTTATGTTCAATCCACTTAAATTTGTAAAAACTAGTACGTTAACTTAAATTCTTCAAGTTGCCCCGACACAAATCGATTGAGTAAAACCCATGGTTATTTTACAGTGTAGCTATGTCGCATACTTTAATACCTTATATATTATATTTTTATATTGTCAAAAATTGCATTAAAATAGCCTACTTTTATCCAACACCTGTAGAATTATTATTATTTATTTATATTTTCAAAAACAGGCAGGTGAAGTGTGTGGTTTATTTGCCTGATAAAGGATCTGTGACTGTGACAGACATCGGCAGGACGCCCATCAGACTTCAATCTGAATCTCTGCTTTCCTGTCCACTGATAATATACAGGAGATGGACGTGGAGTTGCCAGACATGCTCGCAGAGGGATTACTTTACGCGTTTGCATGCGGGGAGGGGGGATCAAAGTTGAAAGCTTTTTTATTCTTCATCGACGACACCTTGAAGGGCGATACAGGAGCGGGCGGGTGTGAAAAGGGGCGAGTATAAAGAAGGTGGGTTTAAATGCGCCCTGAATCAGTTCAGCGTTGGATGTGGACAGGATTGGATTCGGGAGACTGCGCTTTATATCTTTAAACCTTCTCATTTGTCTGCATAACCAGGACTATGGCGCTATTTTTTGACCAGTCGTTTGATTTAGGCCTAGTTCAGAAAATCAACGTGGAGACAGAAAGTGATTTTATTTTCAACACAAACATGCTTCAGTTTACAGGTAAGATGCATTAAATCCTACTGTCACGACAACAAATGCATTTATGTTATTTTAACTTAATTCAATAAGTTATTCAGGTTTCTAGTACATTTATAGCTACTAACTTCCCAGCAAGCCTTTTTTGTTTTTAAAATATGTCTAATAGATGTCAAATAGACGTCTAAACGTATTCGTCTTGGCTAAAACAAAGCTAAATTTGGGCTGTCATTGAAAATCTAATACGTCTAAGAATAGGCCAAAACTACCCTGGTAGCAAAGAATTCTGGCCCAGATTTGGCATAAATCTGGCACAGCAGGCATTCATCTGGCACTGGCATTCAGCATGTGGGCCAAACATGGCCCTGGTTTGGCAGAGGTGGCACTGTCTTATAGGCGGCACACAAGACTTGGGCCAGATGTAAAATGTAATATTTGGCCCAGATATTAGTCATTGATATGTGGGCCACGTAAGTTTTGCCTTTTTTGACCCACATTTAAAATACATTTTTATTATTTTCAAATATTGAAATAAAATTCTACCAATCAGGTCGCTTCAAGAAAAGCACATCTATAGCACGCTTAAAACGCAATGATTCATGGGTTTATCAATTTCCTTGCAGTCGTGACACACCAACATATCCGGCCCAGTTCAGGCCCAGTTATAGGTTATTAACTTGGCTGAGTCTTGGCCCAGATATGGTCCATGTTTGGCCCTTGTCTGGAAGCTAGACTTGGTCCAGTCATGTACCGTAATTCAGTGCAGCATGTGGGCCAAGCAATATCTGATTGTGTGGGCCAGAGCTGGGCCAGAGATATTTTGCTATGTGGGTATATAGAGTAATCATCAAATAAACAGAAATTAATGACTACGCATATAAGTCTGTCTAATCTGTTTATTTGACGGCTATTGGGCTATTCTCAGATGGCTAGCCTATTAGATTTTCACTGACAGCCCAAGTTTAGCCTTGTTTTAGCCAAGTTGTCTGTTAGACGTCTATTAAACACAAAATTGTTTGCTGGGTTTAATGTAATATTGTGTTTGGTCAGTTTGATTGATTTAAGTTGAGATGACTAGAAAGATTCATTTGATTTAACAAAAAAATTCAAGGCGGGAGGAATTTAATAAGTTTATCAGGTTTCAACTACATTTTTTTAGCTATGCTATAAAAGCAGTAACAATTACATGTAAACACGTAATGTTTTTTAAGTTTGACTAAGTTGAGGTGACTAGAAAAGTTGATTTGATTCAACTTTAAAAAAAAGGCAGGAAGAATTTTTTATAGTGTATTTTGCATTGTTATAGATTATTATTATTATTATTATTATTATTATTATTATTATTATTATTATTATTATTACTAATATTGTTGTTGTTGTTTTCTAAATATATTAAGGAAATACATTTTAATCCAAAATGGCAACCCGTACGACTGTCGTCTCACAGCAAGAAGGTCGCTGGTTCGAGTCCTGGCGGGGCCAGTTGGCATTTCTGTGTGGAGTTTGCATGTTCTCTCCGTGTTGGTGTGAGTTTACTCCAGGTGCTTCAGTTTCCCCCACAAGTCCAAACTCATGCTCTATAGGTGAATTTAATAAACTAAATTGCCTGTAGTGTATGTGTGTGGATGAGTTTATGGATGTTTCCCAGTACTGGGTTGCAGCTGGAAGGGCATCCACTGTGTAAAACATATGCTGGATAAGTTGGTGGTTCATTCCATGGTGGAGACTCCTGATAAATAAAGGGACTAAGCCGAAGGAAAATGTTAATTTAATCATTATTAGACTATGCACAGGCGCCACGGTGGCGTAGTGAGTAGCACGATCGCCTCACAGCAAGAAGGTCGCTGTTTGGAGCCTCGGCTGGGTCAGTTGGCATTTCTGTGTGGAGTTTGCATGTTCTCCCCGTGGATGCGTGGGTTTCCTCCGGTTTCCCCCACAAGTCCAAAGACATGTGGTATAGGTGAATTGTAGGTGAATTGGGTAGGCTAAATTGTCCGTAGTGTATGTGTGAATGAGAATGTATAGATGTTTCCCAGAGATGGGTTGCGGCTGGAAGGGCATCCGCTGCGTAAAACAAATGCTGGATAAGTTGGCGGTTCATTCCGCTGTGGCGACCCCAGAATAATAAAGGGACTAAGCCGACAAGAAAATAAATGAATGAGACTATGCACACTTTTACATGGTATAGCAATTAATGTTATAGCTATACATGCATCTATTCCATAAGGTACTAGTATCTAATCAACACACATTAGACTATGTTAAAGGGGTAGTTCACCAAAAATGACTATTTTCTCAGCATGACAAGAATGTTGGGAAAAAGCAGCCATTGGCATCTATTGTAGGAAGAAAAAAAAATACTAAGGAAGTCAATGGCTGGTTTTCCTTCATGATCAACAGAAGAAAGAAACACTTTTGGGTGACCTGGGTGAACATTTTGGGTGAAATTTTTAGGTGAACTGTCCCTTTAAATTTTTTATTTGCTAGAAACATTTTTTTTATTGTTTTCTACAAAGACCACACTGGCTTAGTTTTTAGATAACAGTAAAAAGCAGCTTTGACAAGTAACAAAGAACTCCTATTGTTTAACAAGTACTATGACGATTAATAAAGTATATAGTGTATATTTAAAAAAACTATATAGCCACAGTTGGAATACATAGTCAGAACTGAATATCTGAATGACAGATCCTGTAGATCTCAGTGCCAAAGAAAAAGTATATCTAGTGACAACTGAATTATAATGTTATATTTATGCAAGTAATGATATATTTAAGGCGACATGGTGGCTCAGTGGTTAGCACTGTCACCTTATAGCAAAAATGAAGCTGGTTCGAGTCCCGGCTGGGCCAGTTGGCATTTCTGTGTGGAGATGTTCTCCCCGTGTTGGTGTGGGTTTCCTCCGGGTGCTCCGGTTTCCCCCACAGTCCAAACACATGCGCTATAGATGAATTAAATAAACTAAATTGGCCATAGTGTGTGGGTGTTTCCCAGTACTAGGTTGCAGCTGAAAGGTAATCTGCAGTGTGAAACATATGCTGGATAATTTGGCGGTTCATTCCGCTGTGGCCACTCCTGATGAATAAAGGGGAGTAAGCGGAAGGAAAATGAATGAATGAATGATATATTTAATATGTAATAGTATCTGGCGTTCTTGTTCCTAAGTGAGTAGATACTAGCAGCTGAAGCACTTAACCAAATATGATACCATTTTCTCAAAGCACTTTACTAAACAATTGACTTTATTCCTTAGATTTGACGACCAAGCACATGCTGTCCTCTCATGAACTTGACAGAACAGGCCACGTCGAGGGTCAGAGGAAAAGAAAGAGGACCATTTTTAGCCGAGCTCAGTTGTCAGAACTGGAGCGCGCGTTCATGATCACACCGTATCCAGACATCACACTGCGAGAAAGACTGGCTGCGCTCACGCTGCTTCCAGAGAGCAAGATACAGGTAATAAATCTCAAGAAAAACTACAGAATCAGAGATTTGATTTGAAAAGGATCAGTTCACCTAAGACCTGAGACCAGGGGCGCCGCTAAAGGGGGGAAAGTTAGGACGATTCTAAGGGCCCATGCACTCTAGGGGCCCACAGAGATCTGCTTTATAATAATTAACAGGACTATAATGTAATATAAATTATGAGCGTATCTCTAAGATACAAGTAAAACAATTTATTAGAAATAAACAATAAAAATATGGCTTATATCTGCACCTCCACCATTTTGTAGTATAAATAGTGTCAGTAGTGCGTTCACACTGACAACTCTAACAATAATAAGTGCACTTTAATTACCCGCATGGTGCACTCAGCATCATTTGTGGATCTCGGCTTATTTATGGGTCTCATTGTAATATAATTTTGTGTCTTATTGATTTCTGTCACTGTTCCAGTGTTTTGCACATTGTATGAGACACTATTGCAGTACAGTTATTTAAATAGTGACACACTGGTGTTTTGTGTGTTTAGAAATGTAAAATCTTCAGTGAATATTTGATTACTGTTCCTTTTTGTACTACATTTACATTTGAACAATAAATCATCTGCTCGCTACAGTCATGGCCGTTCTCTTACTGGATACTGATAAGTAGTGGACAAAATCAATAATAAAATGCATGGGTCAGTATAACTACACTGCAGACAAGGAGTTTGGATAGTTCGCTTGGTAGTAGGGCACCCTTCCTCATATTTTTTCATAGGGCCCAAAATTGCTAGCGGCGCCCCTGAGTGTAATCAAAGGTGATTTGGAGCAGATGTGTGTGTATGTTGCATGACTGGATCTGTAGTCCATTTAGAGGCAGGATAATAGTTCGTGTGAATGTTTTAGTGGTGGTTAGATGGCTGGTGATCGTGACACTATATCTTCTCTTTTGCATAGTTCCAGGTTGTTGTTACAGTTGAACCACTGTAGTCATATTCAATGTTTTACTGTGTTATTTTCCTTTTCTGGGTGCCACGGTGGCGTAGTGAGTAGCACGTTCGCCTCACAGCAAGAAGTTGGCCTGTAGGCATTTCTGTGTGGAGTTTGCATGTTCTCCCCGTGGTTGCATGGGTTTCCTCCGGGTGCTCCGGTTTCCCCCACAAGTCCAAAGACATGTGGTATAGGTGAATTGGGTAGGCTAAATTGTCCGTAGTGTATGAGTGTGAATGAGTGTGTATGGATGTTTCCCAGAGATGGTTGCATGTGGAAGGGCATCCGCTGCGTAAAACAAATGCTGGATAAGTTGGCGGTTCATTCCGCTGTGGCGACCCCGGATCAAAAAAGGGACTAACCCGACAAGAAAATGAATGAATCAACGAATTTTCCTTTTCTGGCCCTTAAACATGTATTGACCGCTGCTGTCTATGGAGGATGAGACAGCTCCAGGATTTCATCTAAAATATCGTAATTTGTCTTCCAAACACAAACAAAGGTCTCAAAGGATTGAAACCATATCAGAAAGCAGTAATTAATAACAGAATTCTCATTTTTGGCCTCAACTAATCCTTTAATCTGTCTTTGTTTTGATATTTCCTTCCAGGTATGGTTTCAAAACAGAAGAGCTCGCAGTATGAAAAGCAAGAAACTGATTACACCCGTCAACAGGAGGAGTCCAGCCAAAGAAGTATGCATATCTACTGGTTGCCTTACATTTTTAAGCTGAATCTAATCAACCTTATGAACTTATATTATATTACACTGACTTAAAACAGCTTGCTTAACTTATAAAATCAAGTTAGAACATGATCAACTTAGTTTAATAAGTTACAATGAACTAAAACATATGTTGTCATGACTAACTGATCATACCCTTTTTTACAGTGTACTTTCCCCGCAACCAATCCTGATATAAACCTCGAACAAAGCCCAGAGGCCAACAAAAGTTTGCGTCATCATCAGCAAAGCCTTATTAGAGCAGCTCTGAATCCCTGGCCTCAAAATCGTCCGCCCATTTCTCCAGACCTACCAGAAGTCCTGCAATGGGCAAACAGAAACTCTGAAACACCCAGCGATGCGGCTTTCTCCAGCTGCCCATCGGAAAGGATCCAACATCCCTTTCCGAACCAGTCCGGTAGTGTTTGGCAGATGAACTGCTTTGCCCCTCACCCCGAAGGCTTGAAAGCTTACTGTACTACCAGTCAGGCCATGTATTCCTCCATGTCTGCGGATCAAATGATTCCTGCTCATCCAAGCAGTTTGGAGGAAGCTCTGCAAAGGCAGGCTTTGACACATTACCCCCAGACATCACTGGGAGATATTTCTGACCTCATTTATAAAGCAGCAGTGGTCACTAATCTGGAAGACTGCTAAACACCGGAGTATCTCACATACAGACACCTTGTGTGAAATATGTTTTCTCTGTGGAGCTGACTCATGTCTGTAGCTGTAGCTGTAGTTAAATCTGTAAACCTGTACCCATTGACTTTCATAGTATTTGCTTTTCCTACTATGGAACTGAATGGTTACGGGCTTTTAGCTTTTGTCATAATTTATACTCCCTTTACTTGTTTCAAACCGGTTTGACTTTCTTTCATCTACTGAACACAACGTAAGAAAACCCGTAACCATTGACTTCCACAGTATTTGTTGTTCCTACTATGGAAGTCAATGGTTACAGGTTTTATTGCATTCTTTAAAATATCTGATTTTGTTTTCAACAGAATAAAGAAACTCATGAAGGTAAATTGTAATTTTGGAGTGAAACGTGTCTCTTTAAATGGAGAGTTATGTCATAATTTACTCTCCCTTTACTTGTTTCAAACCTGTTTGAGTTTCCTTTTACTCTTGAACACAACATAGGACATTTAGAAGAAATCTGAAAACCTGTAACCATTGACTTTCATAGTATTTGTTTTTCCTACTACTTTTTAGCTTTTGTCATAATTTATTCTCCCTTTACTTGTTTCAAACCT
>CAIGQQ010033701.1:2829571-2853627 GCA_903798035.1 Danio albolineatus
TCTATCTATCTATCTATCTATCTATCTATCTATCTATCTATCCATCCATCTATCCATCCATCTATCCATCCATCAACACATCATCCATCCATCCATATATCTATGTCTATATCCATCCATCCATCCATCCATCCATCCATCCATCCATCCATCCATCCACCCACCCATCACATATACATTTTATATCTAAATATAAATAACATTTTTTCTCAAATATATACACAGCACTGACACATATATTATGTCAAAACAAACTTTTATTTGGGATGCGATTAGTTGTGATAAATTTTTGTCCAGCAGTAATATATATATATATAGTTTTAAAATGTAAAAGAACAAAATATACATATACTGTACAAGTTTTTTTTAGCTGATTAATAAAAAAAGTCGCAGTCAGTCAAAATGAATCACACTTTTAACATGCTTACTAACTTACTTTCAAGGCCGTTTATATCAATGTTGATATTTAGCTGCACCATGTTGATGTTTCGAAACATCTAACTTTTTACGAGGTGGATCATCAGGCCAACACTCAACCCCCAACATGGAGGACCAGGACATACACATACACACATACACCCACTGCACCACCATACCATGCAATGTGTAATACTAAAGATAATAATAAAGATGGTTTTGTTTTTAGCTAAAAGCATTGTCAGGTAATCAAACTAAAAGGAAATCAAGCTGTAGGTATAAAACACACTATAACGTGTCAAGTATGGACAAACCAACCACTGAGTTAAAAAGTGTCATTTCAATCTAACAGAAAATAAATAAACAAGGGGTAATCCATACTTGACCCAACATTGGGTTACAACAACCCAGCATTTTGTAGAGTGTATACTATTATTATTATTATTTTTATTATTATTATTATTATTATTATTATTATAATACCTATAAAACTGACAATGAACTAATAACAGTAAAGATTTGAGTGTACAATAATCATGTCGTGTTTGGTGTAATTAATTACAAATTAAAGAAGCTTTATTTCTATTGTTGAGATTTATAAATTGTGAATTGTCAAGTGATTAAATTACCTATTGACTAATTAAATTAGTTTTTAGAAAAAGTAATTAGAAAAGAAATTAATCAAAACAGTAATTAAGTAATAATTAGTGAATCATTATTTTTTTAAGTATAATGTCCAAAACTGGTAATGATGTAATATTGATGCAATATTTATAATATCACATATAATAATAATATTGTTATTACATTATACATTCAATAATATATAATATAATTATATTATTATTAATGTATAATGTCGAAAATATTAAAGAATAGCAAAGTTTATTATAACATTAAATAATGTTTCTTTAATTGGTGAATCACAAAATACATTCACTCAAAAAATTGTTTGCTATTTGTTCAAACTACTAATTTAAAATGAACTGAAACAACCCAATTATTGAGGTATTTTTGAAGACAACTTATCTGTTTTATGTTCAATCCACTTAAATTTGTAAGCTAATACGTTAACTAAGTTCCTTCAAGTTGTCCCAGCACAAATAGCATTTTTTACAGTGCTGTCAATTACAATGAATCAAACTGTAAAGTAGCACTTTGATGATATAACGGAAGCATAGGGTTTTAATACACAGAATTGTGCATTGATGGTAGTATAGCTAACATGTTTTAATCCTTTATGTTCTCCTTTTCATATGAAGTCGCTGCTGTGAGAAAAAAAGCTGCGGTAATCGCAACGAGACACCGTCTGACCCGGTCATCATTGACAGGTGAGTCCAGTTACAAACTGTTTCTGGTTTCCTCCAACAGGAGCAGTTTAAAAGGGGCCTATTATGCAAAAATCACTTTTATAAGGGGGTTAAACACAGCTGTGTGGCAGAAGTGTGTGAATATAACTAGCTTCTAAAAGTGTATTTTTTTTATTTTTATAATCACACTTGATAAAAAGAGTCTGCAGAAACACCTTGATTGACATTCTGCCTTTGTATGTGTCATCAAAGTGGGGAAAGCCCCTCCCACTAGTAACCATCTCTCCCTCATTAGCATCAACAGCCCTGAGTGAGAAGCAGCCGTCTGTCTTTAGAGTTTTCGCATTGTACCTGCTGAACATGATTTTGAAAAGAGGGCTATGGTCATGCATAGGTGTTTGTAGCTTCGTCCTCTTTTGAAAAGAGCTCAATCTCATTTGAAGTTAAAGCGACAGTCACCAAAACAGCACAAATCAGTTCAAAGCCTGAAAATCTGCAGTTTCAAAGAGTTATAAAACATTATCTGTGTATATTTTGAGCTGAAACTTCACACACACACTCCACACTCTCAGAAATAAAGGTACACGAGCTGTCACTGGGGTGGTACCTTTTCAAAAGGTACACATTTGTACCTAAAGTGTCTATATTGGTACCTCAAAAGTATATTAGTACCTAAAAATCTTAAGCGGAACACTTTTGTACTTTTTAGGTACTAAAATATACCCTTGAGGTATTAATAAGGACATTTTAGGTATAAATTTGTACCTTTTGAAAAGGTTCCACCCCAGTGACAGTGAAATTGTATTATTTCTGAGAGTGTAGGGACATCAGAGACTTCTTTTAGGGGCAAAATAAGGATTTCTTTTGGCTGTCCACTCTATATATTGCTTATAACTTGTGCTTATATTAAATTATGAAGAAACTCAAGAGAGCGTGTGTGTCATGATCACCAGCGATCTCCACTGTCAGAGATCGCTGGTTCACACACACACTTCCGTGAACTACAATCAGCCATGTTTAAGGACTACAATTCCAGCCATGTCCTCCGGTGGTGTGTGTTTGCAATCAGTCGTGATCAGGAACAGGAGTGTGTGTGTGTCGCACGGCTGGAATTGTAGTCCTTAAACATGGCTGATTGTAGTTCACGGAAGTGTGTGTGTGAACCAGCGATCTCTGACAGTGGAGATCGCTGGTGATCGTGACAGTGTGAGTCCTGAGTGGCAGATCTTAGATCAGATCCTAGACACATTATTTTAACTAATGTACTTACACAGCCAAACTGACCAATACACCACTTGTGCTATTCTCCAAAAAATATGTAATATTTGATTTAGATTTTTAGATATTTTAGCTATTTTATTTATTGCGTACTTAAAGAGAAATCAACAATTTAATTTAAATTATTTCTACTTTTGTGATTAAAAAAACACTCTTCAAATCCTAATTTAAGCATTATAAATCAATATCTATCGCCTTTCTGAGATATTCACATTCGATTATTTAGCAGACTATTAAGCAAAAGCAAGAAGGTTGCCGGTTCGAACCTCGGCTGGGTCAGTTGGCATTTCTGTGTGGAGTTTGCATGTCCTCCCTGTGGTTGTGTGGGTTTCCTCCGGGTGCTCCGGTTTCCCCCACAGTCCAAATATATGCGGTACAGGTGAATTAGGTAAGCTAAATTGTCCTCAGTGTATGAGTGTGAATGAGAATGTATGGATGTTTCCCAGAGATGTATTGCGACTGGAAGGGCATACGTTGCGTAAAACAAATGCTGGATAAGTTGGTGGTTCATTCCACTGTGGCGACCCCGGATTAATAAAGGGATCAAGCCGACAAGAAAATGAATGAATGAACTATTAGGCAAAAGCGACTTTGGAAATGAGGACAATAGAAGAAATGAATATTTTTGTAAAGTAGTGTACAGGAAGGAAGGGCTAATATTGGAGGTTTACCTGCCGATGAAATGGATTTTGGGTAATGTGGTAATACTCCTGATGTTCAGATCTTGCTTGATATGTCTCTCTCTTGCTATTCAAGTCAACATTGTTTATCAAGCGTCTCTGAGGATCTGCTCTGTCTTTCTCAAGTCAAGAGTGGAAAAAATAGACTGTTGTCTCTCAGATTTTCCCAGAATTCCTCAGCACCACAGCTGTTTTTATAGTTTTCTCTGTGACCCTTTTCTCTCTCTCTCTCTCTCTCTCTCTGTTCTGTCTTTGTGTCTCCGTCTTTGGTAATTATAATAATCCAGCTCAGTCAACAGTAAAGAAACAATTCACATGCATGCTTGACAAAAAATACTTTAGACTAAATAGTTTGTTACAGACAAATCTATATTTTTTTATTTTAAATTATATGTATGTTTTGGTTTCGTTATCGGTTGGTAGAAAAAAAACATTCACAAAACATAGCATGGTTGTTTCCTGAAAGAAATGTGTAAAGAAAATCACTGGAATAAAAGCGTATTGGATTAGATCCATGTCAGTTCCACAAAAATAATTTAAGTAAAACTTAACACTGGCATAAAAGACGTGCGAATAAAGCAGCGTTTCCATCCAACGAGTCAAAGCGGACAAAATCGTCACTTCCTGATTAACTGGCGCCAAATATCAACAGTAAAAACGAAATTTGCTGCAGTGGGAGAAGCTGTGTGAGTCTTTTCTTCATTTAATAAATTACTTGTGGCTCAGAAGGCAATCCTGAGACGCAGTGAACGCGTCAGACGCAGAGCACCGACGCTCTTGATTCTGGAGGTCATTAATAATATAATAACACAACTACTGAAACGGTGAGGTGCTTTAGAATGACCAAAACAACATTTCAGATGTTTTACGATGTGCTCAGCCTGCTGGTTTGTCTATTTACACACATTTTTATCATCACATGATCTCTTTCAACAACATCACATGACCTTTTTTAAATGCGCACACTGGAATTTATGCGGGAAAAGTTTTCCATCGCAGTTTATGCACTTTTTTTTTTCACATCGAATAAAGTTTATCCTACTCAGTGGTGCGCATACATTTTTTATGCACATTTTCTAAATTTATGCGCATCATGGCATTTCCATCAACCGATTTTTTATGCGCATATCCAAAATGCAAATAAAAATGGCTGGATGGAAACGTAGCTAGTGTGTTCTGCACATTAAAGCCTGGTTTATACTTCTGCATCAAGTTTTTCATGTTCTTCTATGTCGAGTTTCTTCGCTAGTGTTTTGTTTTTGTCTGAATGCTACCTTAACGTACAAGTGGCTCAGTCTCGCTCATTTTGAAGCGAGAACCGGCAGACATGCAACAACTTTAATCATAATATGAACACAAAACAACAGTTTCCATCTAGAGCTCCTTCACGTGACTCGACACTTACTTGCTCCATCGGGCTCATGCAGCTCTAATCCCCGTCCACACTCGTCAGCGCAACCAAGCCAGTCAAATTTAGGTCAAATTTCAGCCTTAACTCTCAGGTTTTTAAGCAAAAACTATGTAAAACAAAAAACTATTTTGCTAAATTTCCTTTAAAAACGTTAGTTAACTGATTGAATCAGGTTTAAACTACAATTTTGCACTGGAACAATAAAAATATACACAAAATACATGATATGAATGGTTCACATTGGTTTTATTCGCCGCCTTTATTATTTTCGACAGACTGAAATATTGTGTACAATATACCGTAGATGGATTGGTATTCTCTTAGCTAAATAGCTACCATTCTGTGTTATAATAGAAACTTCTTTTTTGAAAGACACTTTTTATATATTTGGTCTAAAATGACGGCTTTTCTCAAACCTTAGGGCTTAAAGCAAACAAAATAATCAATATGTTATAGTCTTAGCAAAAGGTTAAGGCTACCACAGGAATAAAACTGATTGATTGGTATGCTCATTTATTTATTTTTCATTTTTTTGCCATAAATTGTTCAGCATGTGAGAGCTGAATATTGATGATGAATATTGTATATTTATCATATAGTAAAAAATACACTACTATATATTTAGTTGAAATGCATCATCATATTTTATTTAACATTTTAAAGTAGTTTACTCAGGATAACTAAATAAGATAACTTGGTATATTGGATAAAAAATAAATCTCAGAATACTAATATATATTAAATGTACAACTTAAGTAAATTTTACAAACAAAAAGTCAATAAAATTTACTTAGAATTCCCCAAGTAAACTTAACATTTCTAATTAAATGTACTAATAATTTTGGTTAATCTTTAACTTGGCAAAGCTTTGAAGATTTACTGGCCTTTTCTGAGTGAAAAATATTTCCAAGCTTTTTTTTTTTTTACAGTTTACTAATCTGAGCGAAATAAATTCTGACAAAATGGAAGAAAGCAACAACAAAAGCAAACACTAGACGTCTGCCATTAACCTGAAAGCCATTAAAGTTCCAGTTAAATAAAACCAGTATTTCCAGCCTAAAATGAATCTGAACCGATTGCATTATTTACACAAATTCTTGTGGTTTGCTATAAAAATACACAAAGATCTTGTAAAATTTTTCTCTTTTTTTGATCTCAAGAACCATTGGACTAGCAAAATCCTGGAGGAGGATATATATGGAGTTATATACATTTATATTAGAAGATACGACTGAAAATAATAGTGTTAAATAATAATAAAAGTGCTAAATTCTACTTCATTTAACCCATTTTTATATTATTATTATTATTATTATTATTATTATTATTATTATTATTATTTCAGTTGGTTTTAATAACCTTTAGTCCCTGCCACCTACAGCCTGGCCTCCTAATATTGATATAATTAGTCAGCTTCATCAGGACACCTCCCTGATGCTTGTGGGAATTGGGGATCCCAGAGCACCTACACCCCCTCCTTTTTTAATCTGTGTCCGTTTTGTTTGGACCTGCTGCTCGGTCTGTCTGCCTCTCCACCCCCTTTCTAATCCAGTTATTAGCAGAAGGGGAGAGAAAAGCCCTCAGCTGATCCTGACGGAGGCTTTTGTCACATTATGCTCCACACGTCTTCCCTTTGGCTCCTGCTGGAGTTTATGACCTAACTGTTTATCATTACCTCTCCATATGTTATACTATTTTTTTTCCATTCAGACCTCTATTTTTTTGCTATGTTAGTTGGATCGTAACCCAACGTTGGGTCAAATTTAGACTTTAAAATGAAAATTAAATACACTAAAAAAAGTTTTCAGTATTTTGTGACTCATGTTTTTATTTTTTCCCCATTTATTTATGCTTTTGAATTGCATTATGGGACCCTGATCTTCCTTCTAACAACTTTCAACCTTCAAAAGTGTGAAAAAGTGACTTTTCTGAACATTTTTAATAGTTTAAAGTGCTATATTGTCCGTGTTGGTGTTGTATATTACGCTACAAAAGCCTTGTAATATAATAAAACATTATATTATTTACTAATATCTCAATAAAAGTCACTTTGTTAAACTGTAGAGTTGAATTTTCAACATGAAAAGTCGACAGAGAGCAGAGATCAACATCCCATAATGCCATTCACAACCCTAAATAAACACTTGTGAATCACAGAATACAGAAAATCTTAATTAACATATTTTTTACAGTGTATTTTTAACACAACCGTTTGGTTTAAGGATATTTGACCCAATGTTGGGTTATAACAACCCAGCATTTTTTAGAGTGTATAATTATACGTCTTTTTGTGTGCATTTGTTAGCATTTAATTGATCGCAAGACCAACAGTCAATTCAACAATCCATGACCAATCTGATCAATACCACTCGTGTGCTTTTTTATATGTGGATCCTTTACACAAATGCTCCTATTTTTTAAGAAATATCTTAAAAATTGGCTAAAGGGTAAAATATTAGGGGATATTTTGGTTGGGATACACTGTAAAACAATGTTAGGTTGTTTTAAACCAAATATGACCTCAAAAATTACCTTTGCTGTATGTTCAAACTACTTAATCAAAATGAGCTGAAACAACACAATTCTTAAGGTATTTTTAAGACGACTTAATTGTTTTGTATTTTTAAGACCACTTAATTGTTTTATGCTCAGTTTTTGAGGTATTTCTAAGATAACTTAATTTCTTCGCAATTTCAAGACAACTTAATTGTTTTATGCTAAATTTATGAGGTATTTTTAAGACAACTTAATTGTTTTATGCTAAATTTATGAGGTATTTTTAAGACAACTTAATTGTTTTATGTTCAATTTTTCAGGTATTTCTTAGACAACTGAATTGCTTTGTAATTTTAAGACAACTTAATTGTTTTATGTTTAATTTACGAGGTATTTTTAAGACGACTTAATTTTTTATGTTAAATTTCTGAGATATTAAGGCAACTTAATTGTTTTGTATTTTTAAGACAACTTATTTGTTTTATTTTTAATTTGTTTCATAAATTGGTAACACTTTACAACAAAAGTTGTATTAGTTAATCTATTAGTTAAATGTTAGTTAATGCATTTACTAACATAAACAAGCAACGAACAATACGTATACAGCATTTATTCATGTTAGTTAATGTTAGTTAATGAAAATATCATTGTTTACTGTTCGTTCATGTTAACTCATTGTGCATTAACTAATGTCAACAAGCATGAGTTTGGATGCTAATAATACATTAGTAAATATTGAACTAATTAATGCTGTACATGTATTGTTCATAATTAGATCAAGTTAGTAAATGAATGAATTAATAAAGCATGACCTAATAATTTGTAAAAACTAATAAGTTAACAAATAAGTTAACTCAATTTCTCAAAAAAAAAAAAAAAAAAAAAAAGGTTGGGTTTGTCCATATTTGACCCAACATTTTTAGAGTGTAAGCTGACAACAAGCTGTACGTGTGCGCGATTGACTGTGCACCATTAGTTTGCACCATTGAAAGAGCTAAATCTTACAAAATAAACTAGAGATCTTACTAAATCACTGGATTGGGTTACTTCAAATTAAATTTGGGTAAAATATGGAACTGATGGGTTATTTCTTTTATTTTTTTTATTTAAATAGTTGGGTTTGTCCACATTAACGAGCTAAATATAGATATTTATATAACTAAATATAAATAAACATGCTTAAATATGTATTTATTTTATTAAAATATGATTCAATATTTATATAAATTATATTTTTTAAATGCAACTTTTCTGTTAAAGGTGTCATATGAATGTTATATCAAATTTGAGTGAAACAACCCAGCCTTTGTATATGTGTACACTGTAAACTACAAATGTTTTTAAGTTACTTTAGCTTATTTTAATAAGTTAATCAGGTTTCACCTACATTAAATGAGTTAATTAAAGTTTAATTTAATATTTTTAGTTAGTCTGATTGATATAAGTTGAGAGGACTAGAAAAGTTCATTTGATTCAAGTACAAAAATTAAGACAGCAAGACTTTTTTACACTGTAGTAATTATTTATTTATTTATTTATTTATTTATTTATTTATTTATTTGTTTGTTTGTAAGCACTCAATGTTATTTTATATCAATAAACTCCTAAAAATGTGTGTAAAATAAGGGACCAACTCTATTTCGTAAAATTGCAGATAACCTGTATAATACATTAAAGAAGCAACAGAAGATTTTTAGTGTTATGCAAAACATAAACTGGATTAGGGAAAGTTTCGCAAAGTAAAAGCGATATGTATGAGTTTATAGGCAAAGAAAGAGGTTTCCGTGAGCTTTTCTTTTAACCTAAATGTACATCTGTATGGCGAACAGCTTGAGGCTTAGCCCGTCAGTTCAATAAATGGATGCAAACTAGTGGGGGTTGAAGAAGAACTGTTGAAAAGGAGGAGGATCAATCCCTTGGATGCTTTAGTAGAAACAATCCATACAGGTTAAAGCAAACAATATAATCAATATGGTATAATCCTAGCAATAGAAAATGGCAAGCGCTGGAATGAAGCTGATCGATTAGTGGGATCGTTTTATTTCTTTTTAGATTTGTCGGAAATAGCAAAACTATTCGCAAAAGTCTTTTTACAGTATGCGAGTGCTTAATATTGCGATAGTAAATTAGTCGTTTGTAATATCAGCAAAAAATCTGCATATACACTTAGTTAATGCGTTTACTAACATGAGTAAACAATGAACAATACATTTATTATAGTATTTGTTCATTTTAGTTAACGCTACACTGTAAAAAATGCAGGGTTCCACACAATTCCTTCATGTTGTCTCAACATAAATCAATTAAGTTAATTGTTTTTTACTAATTTAAGTGGATTGAACATAAAACATTTAAGTTGTCCCTTTAAAAAAAAACATAATTGTGTTGAACAAGCAGCAAAAGTCATTTAATAAAAACATAGTCGTTCCCTGTTAACTAACGTGTTAACTCATGCGTTAACTTTAATAAGGCATTAGTAAACGTTGAGTTATGATAGATTAACGCTTTACAAGTATTGTTCATACTTAGTTCATGTTGGTAAATACACTAACTGATGAAACCTTAAAGTGTGACCAAATGGGCTTAAGCAACACAATTCTTCAGATTTTTTGAGATAACTTAATTGTTTTATGCTCAATCCACTTAGATTTGATAGTTAATACATTTTGTTGAATGAATTGTGTAAAACCCAGCCTTTCTGACAGTGTATAGTAATACATACACTATTATACTGCATGTTTATATCACTAATGCCAATTTGAGTGAACTAAATCCTGATTTCAGAATGAATTTTGCTGCATGTTCAAACCTCAAAATGTAATATGAGTTGAACCAACACAATTCTAAAGGGTTTTTGGGGACAAATAATCAATTTTTGTTGAGACAACATGAATGAATTGTGTTGAACTGTGCATTTTTTGACAGTTAATTGTAATAAATGCACTACTATTCTGCATGTTTATATTACTAATGTCAATTTAAGAGAATTAAATCCTGATTTCAGAATGATTTTTGCTGCTTGTTCAAACTACTTAATATGAGATTAATCAACACAATTCTTAAATTTTTTTGGGAACAACTTAATTGTTTGTATGCTCAATCCACTTAAATTTCTTAAGTTAATCGATTTTTGTTTGGACAACATGAATGAATAGTGTTAAACCCTGCATTTTTTGAAAGTGTAGTAATAAATGCAGTACTATATTGCATGTTTATATTACTAATGTCAATTTGAGAGAATTAAATCCAGATTTCAGAATGATTTTTGGTTTTTGTTCAAACAACTTATGTATTATGTAATAATACTACTTAAGGTAATTTTTGTTTGGACAACATGAATTAATTGTGTCGAACCCTGCATTTTTTTGACTTATTTGAGTCAAAAATCAACTTATTTGAGAGAATTAAATCCTGATTTCAGAATGATTTTTGCTGCTTGTTCAAACTACTTATGCAATATGAGTTGAACCAACACAATTATTATGTTTTTTTTGTGGGGACAACTTAATTGTTTTATGCTTGATCTTGTTAGATTTGGTAAGTTAATCGATTTTTGCTTGGACAACATGAATGAATTCTGTGAAACCCAGCATAGTAATAAATGCTGCTATACTGCATGTTTAAATTACTAATGCCAATTTGAGTGAATTAAATCCTGATTTCAGAATGATTTTTGATGCTTGTTCAAACTACTTAATATGAGATTAACCAATACAATTATTAAGGTTTTTTTGTGGGGACAACTTAATTGATTTATGCTCAATCTACTTAGGTTTCTTAAGTCTATCAATATTTGTTAAGACAATATTAATTAATTGTTTTGAACCATGCATTTTTGACAGTATATAGTAATACATGCACTACTATACTGTATGTTTATATTATTACGGTCAATTTGAGTGAATTAAATCCAGATTTCATAATGATTTTTTATTCTTGTTTAAATTACTTATGTACTATTAGTTGAACCAACACAATTATTAAGGTTTTTTTGGAACAACTTAATTGTTTTATGCTCAATCCACTTAGATTTGTTAAATTAATCGATTTTTCTTTGGACAACATGAATGAATAGTGTTAAACCCTGCATTTTTGACAGTGAATAGTAATACATGCACTACTATACTGCATGTTTATTTTACTAATGTCAATTTGAGAGAATTAAATCCAGATTTCAGAATGATTTTTTATTCTTGTTTAAACTACTTATGTAATAGAATTGAACCAACACAATTCTTTAGGTTTTTTTTTTTTGGAACAACTTAATTTGTTTGCTCGATCCACCTATATTTGACTATAACATGAATTGTGTCGAATCATGCATTTTTAAAATTATTTGAGAGAATTAAATCCTGATTTCAGAATGATTTTTGCTGCTTGTTCAAACTACTTATGCAATATGAGTTGAACCAACACATTTCTTAAGGTTTTTTAGGGAACAACTTAATTGTTTTATGCTCGATCCACTTAGATTTGTAAAAACTATTGAGTTAACTTACATAAACGAATGAAGAAATTAAAAGACAAAAAAAAGAAATCTTTCTGACAGTGAAGAAAGCAACAACAACAACAGCAAACACAGACCTCTGGCTGCCGTTAACCTAAGACCCATTAAAGTTCCCATTAAATAAAATAAACCGTCATTGACAAACGCGGGGCTTTTGTTTTAAAGACTGCTCTGACAAGCATGTCATTTGCATCTCTAGTTCTCTGCACAATGAGCGCTCTGATTTGTTGAGGAAGAGAGAGAAAAAAAATCTCTGTAATAGGAACGGTACCATCTGTCCCTTCGCACTTTGCTAATAAAACCCAGGGGAGAGCAAAACTATTGGATCAATAGAAAGACAATTAACTGATTCTGAAGGAAAAACACAGCACCATCCAACAAAGAGTGTTCACTGTAAATCAAGGGGATGAATAATAGTAATAGTAGCACCTTTGAGTCTATTTCCAAATCCAGTTGCAGATTGTATTTTTTTTCTGCAAGACCTGTTTAATAGACATCATAGGTACATAACTAACTGATTTGCGAATGTTAAATCTGTTTGCAGTACACACTTGTGTTTACTATTACATGAGTAATAAATGCTGCAAAATAGTTCAAAGTGTTAGTAAATGCATTGACCATTATTAACTATATAGACCATTATTTTATAGTGTTACTATTTTTATCCTGTGGGATGAAGGAGCTACCATGGCAATCAGATATTTGAATTCTTATTGGTAGAATATATGAACAGTCAAATGAATTCAATTAAATTTAAAGAAATTCTGATCAATATTCAGTTCCTTGCAACAAAAACTGGTTGAAAACATTTTAACACATTAAATGGACCCTTTTCACAAGCCTGTTATGACCACTGTTGATAGCTATTTTTGATGAAAAGGCGCTAAGCTCTGCCCGAAAAGTCGCTAGATTACGTCATACGTCAATTTGCATATTACTGACCGAATCACAAAAGGCCTATGGTTAATAAATTGGTATTTATATTTGCACTACGCTTTATGTAAGCTTGTCAATTTAACTAAATTTATTGCTGTTTGAATACAGTATGACAAAATATAGATGTGTAGTTCATTTGCAGTAATCTCTCAGACGTAATAAATTCAGACAAGCTCCGAAAGGGTCACTAAAATATCTGTGATTGTGAACAAGATAAGAATGAACGGTCAAATTAAAATGATAAAGGAGACGGAGATCGGTTTGACTGTACAAACCGGCATCACCCGCAGCACGTTGAGAAGAGTAGGAATGGTACAGAACAGACACATGAGTCTATAAAAATATAAAAAGTTTTGAAAATTTGTCGTGACCTGTGGGGGAAACCAGAGCACCTGGAGAAAACCCAGCTTAGTCCCTTTATTAATCTGGGGTCGCCAAAGCGGAATGAACCGCCAACTTATCCAGCACATGTATTACGCAGCGGATGCCCTTCCAGCGGCAACCCATCTCTGGGAAACATCCATACACACTCATACACAACGGACAATAGCCTACCCAATATACCTATAGTACATGTCTTTGGACTTGTGGGGAGAACCGGAGCACCCGGAGGAAACCCTTGCGACCACGGTGAGAACATGCAAACTCCATACAGAAATGCCAACTGACCCAGCCGGAACTCGAACCAGCGACCTTCTTGCTGTGAGGCGATCGTGCCACTCACTACGCCACAGCGGTGCCTAGATTATAATTATATTTCAATGATGAATTTTCAGCTTCATTAATCCACTCTCCAGTCACATGATCCTTCAGAAATCACTCAAATATTAATTATTATTGCAATAATAATAATAATAATAATAATAATAATTATTATTATTATTATTATTATTAATGCTAATAGTAATAAAAGCAATAATGACTGGAGTAATAATTTCATCTGAAACTACATACAGTAAGAAAGTAGTTATTTAAAATTGTTAAGTATTTAACTTTTTTTTTTATTTTTACATTTAATAAATGCTAAAAATACAAAAGAAAAAAAAACATGGAAAAAAAAATTACCCCAAACTTATGACCAGTAGTGTATATAAAAACAGTACCACAAGATTTGCTGACGACATAGTTTTCCGCATTGGTTTAAACTGTATTTCCTCCCTTTTTATGTATTTAATATATTTTGTTTATAATCACACTTGATAAAAACAGTCTGCAGAAACACTCTGATTGACATCCTCCCTTTGTACGAGTCATCAGAGTGGTAAAGTGGTAAAGAGTCTCACTCTCATCAGCATAGGACGTCAGTCTTGTTTTTGTATCTGCCAATATGCTGACACATATAGACAAGAAGTGATTAAACTTCCTAATTTACATGAATTACTTTTTAAATCTTATTTATTTGATTATGTTTTACTTTAGTTTCTTTGTTTCAGTCTTCTATATTGTTACCTTTTGATAAAGCAAAATAAAATTGCATCATTTAAAAAGAAGACTTTACAATCGACTAACAAATTATGACAATATTCAGCTCTCACATACTGTAAATGACTTTGGCAAGTAGTTTTGATATCTCCGACAAAAAGTAACAAACCACAAACGTCATTGTTTAAGTGTATACAACCCCTGACACAAAAAAACCCTACACTGTAAGTAATGCTGGTTTCTACACAAATCGATCGTTAACTTAATTGCTTTATCAAGTCTAAGTAGATTGAACATAAAAAATTAAGTTGTCCGCCCAAAAAAAAACTCAAGAATTGTGTTGATTCGGCTCATTTTTCATTCAATTGGTAGTTTGAACATGCAGCAAAATCACTTTGAGTAAACCATACATCCTTTTTTGAGTGTATACAACTCCCAACACAAAAACTACACTGTAAGTAATGCTGGTTTCTACACAAATCGATCCTTAACTTAATTGTTTTATCAAATCTAAGTAGATTGAACATAAAAAATTAAATTGTCCGCCCACAAAAAACTCAAGAATTGTGTTGATTCGGCTCATTTTTCATTCAATAAGTAGTTTGAACACGCAGCAAAAACACTTTGAGTAAACCATACATCCTTTTTTGAGTGTATACAACTCCCGACAAAAAAAACAACACTGTAAGTAATGCTGGTTTCTACACAAATCGATCCTTAACTTAATTGTTTTATCAAATCTAAGTAGATTGAACATAAAAAATTAAATTGTCCGCCCACAAAAAACTCAAGAATTGTGTTGATTCGGCTCATTTTTCATTCAATCAGTAGTTTGAACTTGCAGCAAAAACACACGTCATTTTGGGGAGTATAAAACTGCAGAAACAACACACTAATTTGTTAATCAATTAAAAAGGGAAACAAAACATCACACGGCATTGAAACGTATCCCCCGTTTTGCATCCCCTTTCTCTGGATCACCTTTGAAAAGTGTGCTTTCTACTCGGTGAATACAGTCCATCTGCTTCGAATTCAATTGATTGGGCATGATTCGGTGTGAGGGACAGTGCTGCCTATGGTGCTAAAGCCTAATGTGCGTGGCTAATCCATAGCAAATGTGTACACATGCAGACAGGAGAGAGAGCGGGAGAAAGAAAGAGACTGACGGGGCTCACAGCGGGCCTGCGGAGAAGCTGTCAGTAGCTCGATCAACCCTGACCCGAGGCCTGACAGATTCATCACGCACACACATGCGCTTGCACATGTGGGTTTTAGGTGGTTTATGAGGACTCTGCATAGGCGCAATGTATTTTATACCTAAAGGGGTGGTCCAGAGTGTATTATTAAGGCTTGCTTGTGTTTATGAGATGCAAAGCAATGTGTGCTCATGCTTCTTTTGTATGAAATCAAGTTATTTTTTAGGGACTAGCCCTTAGTCCTTCCCCTATCCCTGGTTTTGTACGTTCACATGAAGGGGTAGGGGTGTCCCAATCTCTTTAGCTTGAAGGCATACGGCTAAATAGCCCTTGAAATTTAGCAGGGCCACACTCAAGCTACATCGCTTCCCACACCAGCTACAACGGCAACATGGCATGCACAAATTATTATATTTTGCCATTATTAAGAATTCTTACAGCAAACAAACACGTTTTACTACATTCATAATGCCGTTCGTGATTTACAGTCATGCTTAAAAAAACGATTTAAAAAGTCTATAATCCATAATAATTGTAGCCCCCCTCAGCAACAAACGAGCAAGAGTCTTTATTTTTACTGACTGGTTTTATTTTTCTCAATTCTTCGGTCCTCAACATACTCAGAAGGTAGATCAGAAGACATCAGATGTTACCAGACGTAAGAACTAAAAAACATACAACAATAAAGTTACAACAGTATATTGTGGTATCAAATTAATCCAAATCACCACATTAAAAGGTCACAAATCACAATCTTACCTAATAGACTTTAACATAAATCATATAGCTCATAAACAAACACAGTTGAATACAAACAAACCACAACAACAACAACAACAACAACAACATTGCACTTCAAATCAAACATAACTAACAAATAATACAACACAAACATACCTCAATAGCTGGTTACGGAAGGGAGAAAAGCATAAGCCTAGGCATACCACAGCTTCTTGAATGCCATCGGCACTAGTAAAAATGAATGCATTTTTTGTCTGCTCACAGTTGTGCATCACTTTTATAGTTCCCCACGCAAACAGCTCCGCCTTAATTAGTTCCCCCAAGATGAAACTGGCAGTAGAATTTTAAAGACACATGCCATACGCTACAATAATAATAAACAACATAGACTCATTCTGAAAATGTACCTCTATATACATTTCTGGAGATCACAAATTATGTAGCCAGAAGTACGTATGGCTGCATATCGTCTTCACTGGCACTACCCTTTCTACACTTCAAGAACTGTACTCTTCCAGAGTGAGTAAAAGGGCTCGCAAAATCACCCTGGACGCCTCGCACCCAGCACACTTCCTGTTTGAACTGTTACCGTCTGGTCGGCGCTACAGAGCACCGAGCACAAAAACAGCCAGACACAGGAAAAGTTTCTTTCCTCAGGCCATCTACCTCATGAACAGTTAATAATTTCCTATTGTGCATTAAACGTGCAATACCTTCTCATACGCACTTGTACACAGCACCTTATAACAATACACGATGCAATACTTCTCTTTATGCATTTGTACACAGCACCTTATAACAGTACACAATGCAATACTTGCGCATTTGTACACAGCACCTTATAACCTGTATATTTATAACAAATCTGCACATACATTTCAACATCCAGATCTTGTTGGACTGACTGCATCTCTGTTTAATGTCTATCTTTTTTTTCATATTTATTCTGTGTTGTCACTTGTCACTTTATGTACACTGGAAGCTTCTGTAGCCACAGCAAATTCCTTGTGTGTGGAGCACACTTGGCAATAAAACTGATTCTGATTCTGATTCAAATGAAAGCTACGGGGCGGTATGATGTCATTCCTGGTTGCGCGTACCTGCTGACCGCTTACCTCCATATGAACCGCTGTTACCAGTTTGTCCAGTTAGCTCGCCATGTACGTCGGCAAACTTGATACTGAAAAAGGAGTTGACCATGACAATGGGGTTCGAGTCTGGCGAAGAAAGCGGGTAAGACAAAAACAGAAGCCAGAAGTGAAGTTTATTTATAAACTAATTTGGAAAGGATCACATGCTGATGATTGCTCGTGGCCGGTCAATTTATGATTCACCAATCAGACGATTCCTAAGCCAAGATAAATACCTTAAGTTCCATATCACAGCCATCTTCGTTTTGAAGAATCCCCCTTCCACCCCTACTCCGCCTCCTTTCCTAGATGGGTGGCACGATGGCCTAGTGGTTAGCACTGTTGCCTCACAGCAAGAACGGCACTGGTTCTAGTCCTTATCAAGCCAGCTGACGTTTCTGTGAGTTTACACGTTCTCCCCGTGCTCATGTGGGTTTCCCCCGGGTTCCCCATTTTCCTCCCACCGTCCAAAAAGATGTAACTTAAGTTAATTGACTAACCCAAATCAGCACCATAGACACGCTCCTAGTAAGTAGTTATCTCTTAAGAGAAATCACTATCTGTTCATTAGCTACTGCTGCAGGGGAGTTCTCGAGATCTACCCGAGCTCAAACTCCCCTCTCGCCTTGCTACGGGAGTTAGCCCCAGGCTCGAGGATCTTATAAGCTCAGGGCTCTCTCCCAGGACAGTACACCAAACAAGCTTTATAATCAATCATCAGCTAAGTGTGAACTCTTGAAAATAAAACAAACAAGTAAATAACAGGGTGTGAACGTGGTAAAAATCAGGCAAGGGCTTTTCTTTTTCTAGATTGCTTTTCAAAACTGTCGGTTGGGTTTATGGAAGGGAGTGGGCGGGTCAATCGGTGCTTTTGAAAACACTATTGGTTGGGTTTAGGGAAGGAGGAGGGTGGTCAGTTGATCGGTCGTTCAGTCAGTCAGTGGATTTACGTGAGAACAGCAGGCTCGAATGGCACTCACAAGAGAAATTTGAGATCTAAAAAAAGCATACACAAAAAAAAAAAAAAAAAGCATACACAGCGGCCTCTGGTGGATTCGTGAAAACAAAAACTGCAAAAAAAATGTAGCTCCTTGGATATATTTGGTGCTCTCCAGAAATGTATATAGGGGTACATTTTCAAATTGAGCCTGGGTTGCTAATATCAAATATCTCCTCTATAGCAGTACCACAACATACTTTCACATCTGATGACACTTGAATACCATCAGAAAAGTGTAGAGCTTTTTACAGTGGCTGGTGTAACGTTAGTGTTGTTTTCGTGTGTTTACATAGATGAATATACCCACGGTGTAAATCGTTGTCTTCGGTGATTTCCTGAAGATAAATACCAAAAAGGGAGTCACAGTGGTGCAGTGGTTAGCACGATCGCCTCACAGCAAGAAGGTCGCTAGTTCGAGTCTCGGCTGGGTCAGTACAAAGACGTGGTATAGGTGAATTGGGTAACCTAAATTGCCCGTAGTGTATGTGTGTAAATGAGTGTGTATGGGTGTTTCCCAGTACTGGGTTGCAGCTGGAAGGGCATCCAATGCGTAAAACATATGCTGGATAAGTTGGCGGTTCATTCCACTGTGGCGACCCCAGATTAATAAAGGGATTAAACCGTCAAGAAAATGAATGAATGAATACCAAAAAATAAATGCAACTGGAATAACTAGTCGACGTCGTGGATCTCTGATGACATAAGTGTGGGTGTTGTAATGCAGTCCCAATCCTTAGGGGTAAATTTGAAGCCCTTCCCCTTCACACTATGTTTCAAAGGCCATGGGGAAGGGGGGTAAAATATAGAATTGGTATTGGTCTGTAAAGTTACAGATAATTAATAAGGTGTCTAAAAGGGAGCATCCAATTAAAGGGTCACTAAAACAAATCCAGGCCGTCTGTCCTGCTAAATATATATATCATGAATCCAGCAGCTTATTTGTGTAGAGCGAATACAGAACTGACCATGGAGGACAAGATCTCCTGGATCTGCTCCAGATCACCACTAAGCAGACACACACACAAACAAACAGAGGGGCCAGACTAGCAGCAGGGGGCATCATTAACTCATTAGTGAAATTTAAGACTGTCAAGCACAGGCGAATACACACACACACACATAAACAAACACACACACACAGAAAAGGAAACCATTTGCATTTTTACATTTTCACAATGCTCCATTCTGTGGGATTTAAGAGCCGAACAAATGTCCCCATAAGGTCAACATTTACAGGTATTGCTATACATGTGGTGGCACTCGGTCCCCACAATGTGAGGAATGCAAGGTACATTCACCCTCATGCACACACACACACACACACACACACACACACACACACACGCGCGCGCACACACACACACACACACACACACACACACACACACACACACACACACACACACACACACACACACACAAAGCCAACAGTCTTGCACACATACATTTGCACACATAAATTTACACACAGACATACACACACACACACACACAATCACAACAGTCCCACACACAACAATCACAACCAACAATCTTACACACATGCATATGCACACACATACATACATGCGCGCACACACAAACACAACCAACAATCTCGCACACATACATATGCACACACTCATGCAGTCAGTCACACACACGGACACACAGTCACACACAGACTAGCACATACATGCACAGACACAATCACAACCAACATTCTCACACAAATACATATGCACACACAGTCACACACACATACACAAACACAAATACATGCACACAGATACACAAGCACAATCACAACCAACAGTCTTGCACTCATACATTTGCACAAACGCACCCACACAGACACACACATGCAGTCACACACGACACACATACACATGCACACAAACACACACATAACTAACAGTCTTGCACACTCATGTATGTACACATGCACAGACACACATACACACAAACAACTAACAATCTCACACACATATGCACACATACATGCAGTCACTGACACACAGAGACACACACATACATGCACAGACACACTCATGCATGCACACAGACACACACACACAAACACAATCACAACCAACAGTCTCACACACATACATATGTGCACACACATGCAGTCACAGACACACAGACACACACATACATGCACAGACACACTCATGCATACACAGACACACACACACACTCACAACCAACAGTCTCACACACATACATATGCACACACACATGCAGTCACAGACACACAGAGACACACACATACATGCACAGACACACTCATGCATGCACACAGACACACGTACACAAACACAATCACGATCACAACCTTGCACACATACATATGCACACACAAGGCAGTCACACACACAGACACACACATACAGTCACACACAGACTTTACACAATCACAAACCCGCACACACACATAGTCACACACAGACACACATACAAACGCGTACACACAGTGAATTATCCATCAGACGGAGGGATCATTTAGACAGTCTGCCATTTCTAGCCAGCACGTCTCTAGATGAGTGTGTGTCAGGGCTGATAATTGTGTGTTTTCTCTTATAGTTGTTGGACAAACACACAAAAGCCATTTCTTCCAGACACTTTAAGCTTGTTCTCATGAACGTTACACACTTCTTTCGTATCTTCACTCTTCTTGAAACGCAAATCAAGCTGTTGTATGTGTGTGTGTGTGAGACCGTCAGTAAAGCGAGTGCTGGCATCCTCCATTCAATCCACAGCCAAACACACACACACACACACAAACACGCACACACACACACTTCCAATTTGGAAACAGATGTTGTTTGTCAGATCCTATCATTACTGGCTAATTAAGCAGACATCTTTTCCTTCTCTCCTCCTGTCTGCCACTCTTGTAGTCATGCAGATTATCCTGCCTTTGTTTTCCCGCAAAGATGAAAGCCTGCGCACGAATTTCATTTATTGCATTGCTTTCAAATATTTGCTCTCGCATACGCCGATACGCCGAGCTACACAAATCACTGCAATCTGCAACTGTAACGCATGACGATATTAAGATTTGTTTTGATACTGTGGTTATTCATTAATTCATTCGTTTTCCTTACGCATTCCCTTATTTATCAGTGTTCGCCACAGCGGAATGAACCGACAACTATTGCGGCATATGTTTTACGCAGCAGGTGCTCTTCCAGCTGCAACCCAGTACTGGGAAACACCCATACACTCTCATTCACACACATAATCGAACACTACGGCCAAATTACTCGCTTACCAGTGGTTACCAGTTTGTCCAGCTAGCTCGCCACGTACGTTGGGGGACTTGAGACATAGATATGAGTTTGGGGTTCAAGTCCGGTGAAAAACCGGAAGCGGGTAAGACAAAAAAAAAGCCAGAAAATAAAATAAACAAGTAAACAACAGGGTGAGAATAAAATAATAATAATAGTAATAGTAATAATAATAATTTCTTACATTTATATAGCGCTTTTCTGGGCACTCAAAGCGCTTCACACAATGAGGGGGATCTCCGCATCCACCACCAGTGTGCAGCATCCACCTGGATGACGCGACGGCAGCCATTTTGCGCCAGACCACAGACAACACACCAGCTGTTTGGTGGAGAGGAGACAGTGATGAACCCAATTATGATATGGGGATGGTTAGGAGGTCATGATGGACAGAGGCCAGTGGGCAGATTTGGCCAGGATTGCAGAGAGCTAGCTGCCGGCTACAAAATCCAAAATCAAAATAAGAGGTAAAAATCAGGCGAGGGCTTTTCTTTTTCTGGATTGCTTTTTAAAACTGTTGGGTTTAGGGAAGTGGGTGGTCAGTCAGTCAGTCAGTCAGTCAGTCGACAGCGGCCTCTGGTGGATTTATGCGATAAAAGCAGTTGCGTATGGCACTCGCGAGAGAAATTTAAAGGGCACCTGTTTCGAAAAATCTACTTTTTAAGCTGTTTGGACAGAGATATGTGCAGGTATAGTGTATAGACCGTCATATTGGGCTGATATAAACACACCCAGTCCTTTGTTTTCAATTTAACAGCATAAAAACGGTGGGCCAATTGGAGCGGTTTCGAGGCCGACTGTATCTTGAAGTAGGAGTGCGGTCCCCCTGCCTACCGAATTGATTGACAGCTGCATATTAACATATCTTCGTAGTAACGCGTATAATCATATCAATAATACAGGACGTGCGCAAAGCAACCGGGAATAAAAGGTCTGTTCAGCTCTCTGTGATCATCAATCATCATCAGATGTGATCAAGAGTGAGTTTCACAAGTTTAAAATGTTTTAAAACAGTGCATGTTTGTGATGAACTACAGCGATTTACCTCAGCTTTAGTTTATCACCACATCCGCGTGTCAGGACGATTATAAAAGAAGACGCTTCAATCTCGGTTTGTTGACGTTAAATCAGGTTTATTTTGTACTTTAACATAACAGATATCCATACAGCAGTGGATATTAACCTGTATCCTGTCACATTTGCTTGCAAAAAGAGTGCAAAGCTAAACGCGCGCGCTGTCTGTGTGTGTGTGTGTGTGTGTGTGTGTGTGTACGTGAACTTTGTAACGACATTATGTGTGACTCATCGTTGCAACTCCAAACACATCAAACAATCATTGGGAAAGTTCTTACTGTAGTATTTCTCACAAACGTTACGTGAGATCTGCTTCCTTTACGTCTGTCTGTCTGTCTGGTGCAGCCGAGGGCAGAGATTGAGGCACGCTGACAGGCACGTGGGAACGGTGGGCGGGGAGGACTAGCCTTAAAGGCCCAGTACCAAAAACAGCAACAAGCTGTTTAGAGCTTTAATACACAGACTTCAGACAGCTATAATAAATATTCTGATGGGTGTTTTGAGCTGAAACTTTACAGACAAACTCTGTTAACACAAAAGACTTATATTAGATATATAAAAAAAAGGGGTAAAACATGTGCCCTTTAAGATCTCAAAAAGTGTACACAGCGTGGAAAAACACCTCCTGGAACGTATTTTGCAATCTCCAGAAATGTATATAGCGATATGTTTTCAGAATGAGCCTGGGTTGAAATTTTCACAGTATTTCCTATAATATTTTTTTTTCTGGAGAAAGCTTGTATATATACAAATTTTAATAAATATTTTTTATATATTTTTTTAAATTATGGCTAGAAATAAAAAGCAGTTATTATTTTTTTCTAAAAAACTATTTAATATTCAACATTGTTAGCCCTCTTAAGCAATATTGCTTATCAATTAGCTACAAAGCAAACCACTGTAATATAATGGCCTGCCTAAAGACCCTAACTTAACCCAATTAAGCCTTTTAATGTCACTTTAAGCTGAATACTAGTATCTTGAACAATATCTAGTAAAATATGATGTGCTGTCATCATGGCAGAGATAAAGGAAATCAGTTATTAGAAATGAGTTATGAAAACTATTATGTTTAGAAATGTGTTGGAAAAAAATCTTCTTTCCGTTAAACAAAAATTGGGGACAAGAATATACAGGGAGTCTAATAAATCAGGAGGGCTAATTATTATTTTATATATATATATAT
>CAIGQQ010033701.1:2854027-2872385 GCA_903798035.1 Danio albolineatus
TTTGTATATACATAATATATTTGTGTGTTTAATCTCAATATTTATTATGTATATACAAATACACACATGCAAGCATATGTTCAAGAATATTTATATTTAGATATACCCTTATATTTGTTCATGATATACATTTAAATGTTTTTGTTTTTAATAGTTTTGTTTTTATGTGTGTATTACTTATTAATATAATAAAACAATATATATATATATATATATATATACACACACACACACACACAATACATGCACATATATTACGTAAAAAATCGTATTTTGGATGTGATTAATCATTAATCTAACAGCACTGATAAATTTGTCCTTTTAATATTTGAAAACACAATCATTTCATTAGAAACTATATATATGACTAGCACAACTACTATCTCAGTAGTTTTTAGTTATTATAATTAATTATTAGTAGTATTAATACTTATTATCATTAGTTATTAAGTTATTTAATATGATCTTTTGGAACAACCCAAAGCATTAGTGTTAGTTATTAGTAGTACTAATACGTTTTATTATTAGTTATTGGTAGTATTAATACTTATTATTATTATTAGTTATTGGTAGTATTAATAGTTATTATTATTATTTATTAGTAGTATTAATACTTATTATTATTATTAATTATTAGTAGTAATAATACTTATTATTATTAGTTATTAGTGCTAGAAGTAATTTAAGAGCGTTTTTTAGGAACAATATTTTCAATAATTTGAATATTTCTTGCATTTTGTCATGAGAACAATCTGAGGTATAAAATATAAGAAGCAGATTTTGGGGAATATATAGGAAAATGCTTTTTTAGAGTTTAAGAGTTTTTTTTTTTTTCCTAGGTTTTTTCCAACAGGTTGTGCTGTTGTTGTGATATGAAGCTGAATCTCTCTCTCTCTCTCACACACACACACACACACACACACACACACACACACACACACACATGTAGGTTACAGTGGTTGATGTATTGCTGCTGAAACTTCGAGCATGTCAGTGTTTGGATGCTGCACATCTGGTTTCCTAATTCTCCTTCCCCCTCGGCTCAGCCGTGGTGTCACGACACTGTTTTGTTTTTGTAAGAGCGAACGGGAGGGAGGTGAGATGGACAAGGGGAAACACTGATGACTGATGCCTCTGAATCTGACATGTCAACATGTCAGCCTCTTTCTCAGCCTTTCTGTTTCTGTCTGGCTTTAATGGGTTTTACTTGCGATCTTACAGTTGAAGAATTATTCACCCTCCTGTGAATTTTAGTATTTAAATATTTCCCAAACGATGTTTGGCAGAGCAAGGAATTTTTCACTGTATTTCCTATAATGTTTTTTCTTCTACAGAAAGTCTTATTTGTTTTATTTCAGCTAGAATAAAAGCAGTTTTTAATTTTTTAAAAACTATTATTAGGTCAGTAATATTAGCCCTCTCAAGCAAGATTTTATTTCCTGATGGTCTAAAGAACAAACCACTGTTATATAATGACTTGCCTAATTACCCTAACTTAATCTAATTAACCTAGTTAAGCCTTTAAATGTCACTGAATACTAGTATCTTGAAAAATATCTAGTCAAAAATAATGTGCTGTCATCATGGCAAAGATAAAACAAATCAGTTATTACAAATTAGTTATTAAAACTATCATATTTAGAAATGTGTTGAAATAAATCTTTTCATTAGACAGAAATAGGGGAAAAATATACTAATAATTCTAAGGAGGGCTAATAATTCTGACTTCAACTGTATATACAATACCAGCTTAATCAACTTTAAGTAAAAACAAGACTTAAAAAGAATTGGCAGGAAGACTCATAGTGATTCTTAGTTTCAGAATGATGGAAATGTAATAAGGATTGCTGAATTAAAGTACACACTCTTTCTTTAATGTTACATTATTTTGCATTTTAAGTAGTAACAGTTATATGATAGTAATTACATATTAATTTCCACAAACTAAAGTATGAAGTGTGCATCTGTATGTGACCAGAAAAGTTAAACTAATCAAAACTTAGCTGTCTCCAACAGCAGGCTGATCTGCATGCATGGTCAAAAAACACTTTAATTGTCTTATAATATGCTTTTATTTTTCCCTCATTATCCCAGCGACTCCTATATGAATCATTCAGTGATTCATTTGTTCCAAAACCCCTCCTTAGCGCGATGCTAAACTGCGCTGATAAAACCGCCCAATCTGGCAACTTTTTCTCACCGCTGTTGTTTGTGGGCGGAGTTGGGGATTTCGAATCTCCCGGGGCTGCGCACGCACAAATGGGCGGGGCTTATGTTTCGTGTTCACGTTATGCCGAAATGGCTAAAGACTCATAAGCACGGCGACTCGTTTGAGGAACTATGAGTCGACTCTTTTATGGATGAATCAATAGTTTTAAACACTGTGCACTTTCAGATTTAAGCCTCAGCTGGACATTTCACTTCACTTAGAGCTGTGTTACACACTGCATCCAAGCTCAATTTCTAAAACCCATAATAGGGGCTCTTTAAATTGAAGTTCACTTCTTGCTTTTTTGTTTTTATTATATCATATAAATTACCCGTCTAAAAGCTTTAAAATTTATAAATGGCTGATGTTAGCTTTGGTAAGGAATTTATCAAAAGTTGGTAATCAACATATAACTTCACCGACATAAAAATATATACACAGTGGGGTGAAATAAGTATTCAACACATCATCATTTTTCTGCTGGTGCTGTTGACCTGAAACCGGATGTTGGTAACAACCAAAGAAATCCATATATGAAAAGAATACAAAACTAATTAGTTTACAAATTAAGTTATGTGTAATAAAGGGAAATAACGGAGGGAAAAAAGTATTGAACACATGAAGAAAGGGAGGTGTAGAAAGGCAGTGAAAGACAGCAGCTGAAATCTCTCAGTAGTTATTCAGCAACCCTCTGCCCTTCGTCAGTGTAAATGAATATTAGCTTCTTTAGACCAACAGGATGATGAAGATAACACCAAGGTGGACATTTCAGTGAAACAATGATCCAAAACACAGCCAAGGAAACTCTCAAATGCTTTCAGAGAAAGAAAATCAAGCTGTGGAATGGCCTAGCCAATCACCTGACCCGAATCCAATAGAAAATACAAAATAAAGCTCAGATTTGATAGACGAGACACACGGAACCATCAAGTCTGGGAAAAAACTCACACCTGAGCAATGCATATTTCTTCATTCTCCATATGAGAGCTGTCTTTAAGCTGCCATCATTACACATATACATATGTAAATAAATGTAAAATAAATATATATGTAAATAAATTATATTTATTATATTTTTATATTATATTTTATAAGTCTTGTAATATCTAAATGGGTTTCTCGAATACATATTTGAAATTAGTGCACAATAAAAGGTTAACTCCTGTGATGATAAAGGTAATATTTTAAGCATTTTCAGGATTTTTCAGTCTTCAGTTTCCCCACAGTCTTTCTGTAATCATTTTAATATGACGATTTGGAAAGATTTATAATTATTATCAATGTTAAAACTTTTACTGTTAAAATTTTCCTACTGATTTTTTCTAATAGTCTACCGTTTATTTATTTATTTAATTGTGTGAATGTAAGAGTGCATGGGTGTTTCCCAGTACTGGGTTGTGGCTGGTAGGCCGTGTTAAAATTTTCCTACTGATTTTTTCTAATAGTTTATTTAACCATTTTATTATTATTTAACCGGTTTATTTAACTAATAACCGTTTATTTACTTACTAATTTTTTTAAGCAACAATTTCTCAGAAAAAAAAGATACATTAATAAAACCTTTAGGAAAAACTGTAAAATTTCAAGTTTATTTTTCCAATAAAATTAGCAGTTTTCTTTCTGAATCCTCTATAATTACAGTACCACTGGCATTTCTGTGTGGAGTTTGCATGTTCTTCCCATGTTGCCGTAGGTTTCCTCCGAGTGCTCCGGTTTCCCTCACAGTCCAAAGACATGCGCTATTGGTGAATTGCGATAACGAAATTGGCCTTAGTGAATGTGAATGTGTGAATGTAAGAGTGTATGGGTGTTTCCCAGTACTGGGTTGTGGCTGGTAGGCCGTGTTAAAAATTTCCTACTGATTTTTTCTAATAGTCTACCGTTTATTTACTTGTAATTTTTTAAAGCAACAATTTCTCAGAAAAAAAAACGACACATTAATAAAACCTTTAGGAAAAACTGTAGTATTTAAAGTTGATTTTTTCCAATAAAATCAGCAGTTTTCATTCTGAATCCTCTATAATTACAGTACCACTGGCCCGCTGTTACGTGAATCACTAAATCTCAATATCACAACAGTGTAAAACTGACATTGTTATTATTAAACTTTCCCTTATGACACAGCTGAGAGGGGTGCTGTGCAGAAGCTGCGAGGTTTTGCAAGAGTCCTAATTAATTATGCAAGATGGGTCTAATTATGATGCAGTGAATGGATACATGGCAGAAGGTGCAAGGCAGTGAGGCTTAGAGATTTGCATGCTAAGTGAGTGGGGGAGTGACTAATGCATGTTAATGTGTGCTGGGCCCATACGCCTGCAGCTGGGTCTATCATTTCATAAAGAACTAAAAAAAAGTTTACCATATAGCTAAAGTGAAGAGAATAGTACACAGAGCTCGTGTCATGACAATGCAATGTCAGTGAAGTTTCATTAATTTGATTAAAGTCCAGATTAAAAGGTGGTACCGTGGTCAAAGTGGAACTTGAGGTGAAATTATATTGCTATTAGTTAGATTTTTGCCATTTACATCTGTTATAAAATTGTCTTGCCGAATTAAAATGCACTGTTAAAAATGCTGGGACCCACACAATTGATTTGTGTTGGGACATCATAAAGGAATTTAGTTAACTTTTTAGTAGGGCCAGACGGAATCTGCGGACATTTTTTGCTATTTCTGCGGAGTATTTTGTTAAAAATCAGCGGATTTATGCGGAATCATTTTAGGAACATCATAACAAAAAAAATGATATATAAAATAAAAAGTAACACCTTTTTAACTTTTATTTAATGTTTACAATGCGAATCCAATTAGATCCACTTTATATGGTAAACAAAGCAAGTCTCTCGAATAAAATCTCTACTAAAAGACAGAAAATATTACTTTACAAACTGTATTGTAAATCAATCATATGAATATTTTCATATTAATCAATATTTTTACTTAAATTATTTTGAAAACTGATTAAATATAAATTTACACACATTTACACCCATAAATAAACAGAATCAATGATGGGCTGAAAATCTGCGGAATTCTGCGCGCGCAGATTCCGTGTGGCCCTACTTATTAGTTTAATAAGTAAACCAAAAGTAAAGCATTTTGTAAATTAAGTGAACAGATCTGCATCCAGTGAAATGTTACTTTGGTATACGCTTTATTTTGAGGTGGTTACCATGTAACTATTCATTTAACTACTGAGTAATAGTAATTACATGTACAGTTGAAGGCTGAATTATTATTGTTTTGTCCATTTTCTGTCTAACGTGGGATTTTTTCAACACATTTCTAAACAGTTTTAATAATGCATTTATAATAACTGATTTAGATCTTTGGCATGATGACAGCACATAATATTTGACTAGATATTTTTAAGATACTAGTATTCAGCTTAAAGTGACATTTAAAGGCTTAACAACACAGCAAAAATTCCAGTGTTAACTATACAGTGTGATTTTTTTGGGGGTTGTTCAGTGTTGAAACCAGAGTATATTTTAATCCACGAGTGTGAAAGAGCGTATATTTAAGAGGTTTTTTTTTTCAGTGTTAAACCTTTAACCCAATATGCAGTGTATTTTCTATTAGTGAATAGTGTTCTGGGCGCCACGGTGGCGTGTGAGTAGCACGTTCGCCTCACAGCAAGAAGGTCGCTGGTTCGATCCCCGGTTGGGGCAGGTCCCGGTTGGGCCAGTTGGCATTTCTGTGTGGAGTTTGCATGTTCTCCCCGTGGTTGCGTGGGTTTCCTCCGGGTGCTCCGGTTTCCCCCACAGTCCAAAGACATGCGGTACAGGTGAATTGGGTAAGCTAAATTGTCCATAGTGTATGTGTGTGAATGAGAATGTATGAATGTGTTTCCCAGAGATGGGTTGTGGCTGGAAGGGCATCCGCTGCGTAAAACAAATGCCGGATAAGTTGGCGGTTCATTCCGCTGTGGCGACCCCGGATTAATAAAGGGACTAAGCCGAAAAGAAAATGAATGAATGAATGAATGAATGAATAGTGTTCTTTCGGACAAACAGTGATCAAACCAGTAGGTTTTACTTAAACATGTCTTGTTGCATTTTAAAATGCAAAGAGTTGTATGTTTTGAAATTATTTCTGAAAAGATTAATGAACATTTAATAAATTAAAACTATTTTCAACATATTTGATCATTGTTATCTGTCACACACCAATTGATAATATAGGAAAAAAGGTAATATATTAACACCTTGAAGGGTAACACACTCCAGTTTGATGTAAGAATAAACTCTTACTGTGTTAAAATGAACTCTCTGAGTAATGTACAAATTTCACACTTTAGAAAGTGTTATTTTAACTCCAAAATGGAGGGAGTTAATTGAGTTAAATGTACACTGATTTTTTGCTGTGAAGGGTAATTAGGTAAGTCATTGTATAACAGTGGTTAGTTCTGAAGGCGATCGAAAACAAATATAGCTTAAGGGGGCTAATAATATTGACCTTTAAATGGTTTTAAATTAAAAACTGCTTTTATTCTAGCTGAAATAAAACAAATAAGACTTTTTCTAGAAGAAAAAATATTATAGGAAATACTGTGAATATTTCCTTGCTTTGTTAAATGTCATTTGGGAAATGCACAGCAGGGCTAATAACATTGACTTCAACTGTACCTATTATACATAACTATTAAGCAAACCATATGCTATACAGTGAATGAGAATAGAAGTGTCTTTACAGTAAAACTCCTCTTGAATAAGACTTGTTGGGTTTACACTTAGTTTTGTTTTGTTTCCCACAGATTTTTCTTGAAGTTTTTCCTGAAGTGCAATCAGAACTGTCTGAAGACGGCAGGAAACCCCCGAGACATGAGGAGATTTCAGGTATGCTCCCTTTATATGTATTTAATTCTATTTGGGTAGTGCTTTTAAAGGGATAGTTCACACACTGCAAAAAATGATTTTGTTTCTAGTCCAAATATCTAAACATTCTTAAATCAAGAGACATTTTCTAGACAAGCAAAACACATTGACTTGTTTTAAAAAATAACATGACAAAATTAAATGAGTTGTGGGCGTCACGGTGGCTTAGAAGTTAGCATTGTCGCCTCACAGCAAGAAGGTTGCTGGTTCGAGTCCCTGCTGGGCCAGTTGGCATTTCTGAGTGGAGTTTGTATGTTCTCCCCATGTTGCTGTAGGTTTCCTCCAGGTGCTCCGGTTTCCCCCAAAGACCAAACACATGCGCTATAGGGGAATTGGGTAAAACAAAATTTGCCTTAGCGAATGTGTGAAAATGAAAGAGTGTATGGGTGTTTTCCAGTTCTGGGATGCGGCTGAAAGGGCATCCGCTGTGTAAAACATGTGCTGGAATAGTTGGTGGTTCATTCCGCTGTGGTGACCCCTGATAAATAAGGGACTAAGTCGAAGGAAAACGAATGAATGAATGAATTGAGTTGTTCCTTAAAACAAGCAAAATAATTTTCCAGTGGTGTAAGTAAAATTATCTTGTTTTTCCTTTTGATATAAAATTACTTTGCTTATCCCATTGGCAAATGAATATATGATTATATATGACAGCAAATAATATATAATAAGAAACACTGTGAAAAATCTCCCTGCTCTGTCAAACCCCAGAAATATTTATTCAATTGCTTTGAATGAACTTTTTTTTTGAAGAAAAGTGTCATTAGTAGTTTAATAAAGAATAAAACAAATTATACAAAAACATTTTTGTTTTAACACTATAATTACAGTAAAAAACAAGAAAAATACACCAAATTAGGATAATTTTTGTGTAATTTATGGTTTGAAATACTTCTGCTATAATATACAGTATTGTATATAGACAAATATACCATATTGGGAGACTTTTTGGTGTAACATATTGTTTTAAATACTCCTGGTATCATATACAGTATTCCTCTATATACCATACATACACAAATACACCAAATTGGGGGTCTTTTTGTGTAATATATTGTTCGAAATACTCCCTGGTATAATATATAGTAGTTCTAGATGCTGTATATATCATATATGGACAAATATATCATATTGGGAGACTTTTTTGTGTTATATATTGTTTTAAATACTCCTGGTATCATATACAGTATTTGTCTATATACCATATATACACAAATCCACCCAATTGGGGGACTTTGTGTGTAATATATTGTTCTTAATACTCCTAGTATCATATACAGTATTTCACTATATGTCATATACATACAAATATACCAATTTGGGAGACTTTTCTGTGTAATATATTGTTTTAAATACTTATGGTATCATAGACCAATGCTATCTCTCGGCAATTCGTATGAATTTGCACAATCTAATTCGTATAATTTAGTACGACTTGCTCATCACTCAATGACGGTTGGGTTTAGGGGTAAGGTTGGGTGCGACGCCTTCTTTTTAAAATCGTTCATTTTCATACTAATGAACTCGAAGTAGCCACTAAACTGATAAAACGTAAAAATAAAACGTACGTTTTCTAGTGAGATCAGGCTGCATATACAATATTTATATACAATATATGCACAAATCCACCAAATTGGGAGACTTTTTGTGTAATATATTGTTTTAAATACTCCTGGTATCATATACAGTATTTCAATATATACCATATATACACAAATACACCCAATTGGGGGACTTTTGTGTAATACATTGTTTTAAATACTCCTGGTATCATATACAGCACTTAACTATATTCCATATATACACAAATACACAGAATTGGGGGACTTTTGTATAATATTGTTTTAAATACTCCCCGGTATAATATGCAGTAGTTCTAGAAATTGTGTATTTATCATATATAGACAAATATATCATATATTGGGAGACTTTTTGTGTAATATATTGTTTTAAATACTGGTATCATATACAGTGTTTCACTATATACCATATATACACAAATACACCCAATTGGGAGACTTTGTGTGTAATATATTGTTTTAAATACTCCTGGTATCATATACCAATTCTATTTCATGGCAATTCGTATAACTTTTTAATTTAGTAGCTAATTCGTATGAATTCACACGATCTAATTTGCACGATTTAGTACGATTTGCTCATTAGCCAATGACGGTTGGGTTTAGGGTGGGGTTGGGTGCCACAACTCCTTTTTAAAATTGTACATTTTTGTATGAATGAACTCGACTGAAATATTACATTTTCTCGTGAGATGAGGCTGCATATAGTATTTCTCTAAATACCATATATACACAAAATCACAAAATTGGGGGACTTTTTGTGTAATATATTGTTCTAAATACTCCTGGTCTCATATACAGTATTTCTCTAAATATCATACATACACAAATACACCAAATTGGGGGACTTTATGTGTAATATATTCTTCTAAATACTCCTGGTATCATATACAGTATTTCTCTATATATTGTAAATACCATATATAGACAAATATACCAAATTGGCACTTTTTTGTGTAATATATTATCTACGTAAATACTTTTGGTATCATACACTTAATACACTTCACTGAACATATACACATAGACATCAGCAATTTACTATATAGGTTAACTATGTTTATATATAATAACTTTACTGTAAAAATCTATTAGTTACTAGTTAATTAGCTCAATATATCTGACTGTAACTAATACATTTATGGTAACTAATAATGTGCAACTTTTGTAAAGCTCCTTTGAAACAATAATTATTGTGAAAAGCACTATACAGTACAAATATTCTTGAATTGAGTTGAATCGAACTGAATTGAACTGAACTGAATTGAACAGTAGTTCTGGGGTCAGTTGTGTCTCTGTGTGGTTTTAGATAAATTGAAAAGTGTGATAATGAATTATATGAAGAGTTTGAGCATAATTTCTCCTGGGAGAGAAAGAGAGAGCAGGAATGATGAGGAAATAGGCCGAGATGCTTCAGGAAGTTGTCAGGATTTGAGTGATGGGCTCCAGATGGGGAAGGTCAGGCTCTGTGACCCAGGAAGTGCTCACTGGGGACCCTCCCGCTTCACTTCCTTCCACTTGTCTTTCACTGCTGGAGCCACTATCTGACTCTTCATCTCCCCTTCATCCGCTCTTCTTACTGTGCATCGCTTTACATCTGCTTCGGAGTTTGTGTGTGACGTTTCTGTTATTGCAGCATATTTGCAGCTAGTCTTCTGTATGTGTTGACATGTTTTCACGTCTGCAGCACTATGTTTTGTGTACATTGAATATTTGAAGGTGACACAGTGGCTCAGTGGTTAGGACTGTCACCAAACAGCAAGAAAGGCGCAGGTTTGAGTCCCAGTTGGCGATTCTGTGTGGAGTTTACATGTTATCCCGGTGTTGGTGTGGGTTTCCTCCGGGTGCTTTGGCCATAGTGTATGTTTATGAGTGTAAATGTGAAAGTGTATGGGTGTTTCCCAGTACTGGGTTGCGGCTGGAAGGGCATCCACTGTGTAAAACATATGCTGGATAAGTTGGCGGTTCATTCCGCTGTGGTGAACCCTGATAAATAAACAGACTAAGCCGAAAAGAAAATGAATGAATGGATAGTACTCATAAAGCACATATTCTGCATGATCTTATTCTACATCCCTAATCCCACCTAATATCTACTACCTTACTAATTATTAATAAGCAGCAAATTAATAGTTTATTGAGCTCTTGTTTAAGAGTGTACTGAGTCTATCTTAGTTAATGGTTTGTTAATTGGGCCATAAAGTGTGAATCTCCTCCATAAGATGTCTTTCTTTATTTTCCAACAGGTGGTTCTGTCCACCACGGTCGGTGTGGACGGTCCTGTACTGGCCATTTCAGATAATATGTTCGTACACAACAACTCCAAACACGGACGTCGCTCTCGTAGAATGGATCCAAATGATTCGGTGGAGAATAACATGGAATACGGTGAGATTATATTTCAGCCCGATCTCACAAGGAAACACAACAATTTTACGCTTTGCCACACTGTAAAAAAATGACAGTGATTTCAAGGGTAAAAAAACTGTAAAAATACTACAGTAATAATCCATAAGCAGGTTAACAGTATGCTTCCTTAATATCAGTGGTGTGAAGTAACTAATTACAAACACTCAAACTACTGTAATTGAGTAGTTTTTCTCAGGAATTGTAATTTACTGAGTAGTTTTAAAAATGTGGACTTTTACTTTCCCTTGAGTACATGTTTAGGGCAGTATTGGTACTTTTACTCCACTACTTTCCTTCAACCTGCAGTCACTGTTTTATTTCTGTCTTGTCTATGGTCATTGACTAAAGTAGAAAAGTCAGTCCTGTGATTTCCGTCCAATTAAATCACACATAGAAAGTAAATCACATCATACTGAACAACCTCAAGACATGGGCGCTTTATAAATGCAGCAAACCTTTAGGAAACATTAAAAATGTCCAAGAAGATGTCCAAAATCTGCACACGCAATGATCCAGAGACTGTTTCTAGACTGCATGTCACTGAAAATGATGGATGTCGACTGTATGATGACTGAAATCACCAAACAACCTTAAACAATCACTAAATGGAATGAATGAAGAATGGAAGGAAGGGCCAAATAAAAGGAACGACCGAACAAGGAATGGAAGGAAGGATTAAAGAACCAAATAAATGAAGGAAGGATTCAAGGAAGGACTGAACAAACTAAGGAAGGAAAGAAGGAACGAACAAATAAACAAAGGACCTAATGAAGGAAGGAACAAAAATATGAAAGAAAGAAAGAATGAGCGAACAAATGAAGGAAGGAAAGGAACGAAGGAAGGAACAAACTAGTGAATGAACAAAAGGACCTAATGTAGGAAGGAACAAAAATATGAACGATTGAACGAGTGAACGAAGGAAGGAGGTAACAAACAAATAATTTAAGGAAGGTTGGAAGGAACGAACGAAAATAGGAAGATCCCTAAAAACACTACATGTTGTTTGTGCAGGGATGTGTAAACGTAACATTCTGTAAACGCATCAACTTTTCTACAGTGTAATACTCACTGCTCACTACTCTTGAGTACTTTTGAAAGGTCTACTTTTTACTCATACTTTGAGTAATATTTACTACAGATACTTTTACTTGCACTACATTTTTGGGCAAGTAATGGTACTTTTACTTAAGTATGATTTTTCAGTACTCTTTCCACCACTGCTTAATATACATACATCGAATAATCGTAAATTGGCTTTCCCTTAATTTCCTGCATGGCACATCACTTTTTATGCGTTTTGTTGACATTACTATGGATATTTGTAGTTGTTTCCCCATCAGTGATGTGCATTAGAGATTTCTGTTACATCTAATGTTGATAAACATTGTTTATTTCATGACTTGTTTTATTTTATGCTACATCTAATGTTGATAAACAATGTTTATTTCATGTTTTATTTGATGACACTGAGCACTTTCTATACACTGACACACTTCTCTGCTTGTGGGAACAGTTGTTTGTAAATGAGCATTGGTTCATTTTGTAACTTTCTCAACACCACCTGCATATGGCTGTGTTAACGGTGTCTATCTGTGTAACAAAAGATGTGTAGATAATGGTAATTCAAAATACAGACATGTTGCCTCTATAAATTAATGAAATACGGCAGTTTACTGTAAAAATGATAAATTAATTTTACAGTTTGTCCCATATGTTTGACGGTGATATAATGGCAACCACAGCTGCTGCTTTTTTTTACCGTAAATTTTACGGATTTATTTTTTACAGTGCAGTTTAGTTTTAGTTTGAGTTCAAACCAATGAAAATGTACGATGTGGCCCCCAAACTCCACAAAAATTGATGAATGAGATCGTACAAATTCATATGAATTAATTCAATTCAATTCACCTTTATTTCTATAGTGGTTTTACAATGTAGATTGTGTCAAAGCAGCTTCACATAGAAGGTTAGAGTGAATTGAAACAGTGTCAGTCCAGTTTTTAGTTCAGTTAAGCTCAGTTCATTGTGGTTTAACATTCACTACGAAGAGTCCAAACACTGAAGAGTAATCCATTGATGCGCAGCCCTACAAGTCCCGAACCATGCAAGCCAGTGGGGACAGCGGTGAGGAAAAAAACTTCACCAATGAATAAAAAAAAACCTCGAGAGAAACCAGGCTCAGTTGGGCACGACCATTTCTCCTATGGCCAAACGTCTTGTGCAGAGCTGCAGTGTAGGCGCCGGAGGCCGGAGAACGCTGGACGTCAACGAGACTCGTCTATCCTTATTAGCCACTAAATCAAGTCGCAAATTGGCGTGAGATAGCATTGGACATTTGATTTTACTTGAATTAACAGTTTCCGTGTTTTGTGATTTCACAGTTGCTTTCTGTTCACTTACAGGTATGTTATGAGTTGCATTATGGGACTTTTATCTCTGCTCTGACGACATTTGCTGTCGATTATTCAACTTTGCAGTTTAACAGAGTAACTTTAGTAGTTTGAAACAATATATTGTATAAGCTATGAATTATACACTACTTGATAAAAGTCTTGTCGTCAATCTCAGCTGTAAGAGCAACAAATAATAACTTGACTTCTAGTTGATCATTTGGAAAAGTGGCTGAAGGTAGATTTTTCCCATTAAATATCTGCTGAACTGCATCCCAATCATCACAAATACTGCAGAAGACCTACTGGAATCCAAGTGAACCCAAGATTTTCACAATCAGTCAAGTTTGGTGAAGAAAAAAAATCATGATTTGGGGTTATAGTATGGGGGCATGTGAGAGATCTGTGGATGCCAACATCACCAGCCTGAGGTATCAAGACATTTGTGCTGCCCATTACATTATAAAACCACAGGAGAGAGCAAATTCTTCAGCAGGATAGCACTTCTTCTCATACTTCAGCCTCCACATCAAAGTTCCTGCCAGCAAAGAAGGTCACAAGGTGCTCCAGGATTGGCCAGCCCAGTCACCAGACATAAACATTATTGAGCATGTCTGGGGTAAGATGGAGGAAAAGGCATTGAAGATGAATCTAAAGAATCTTGATGAACTCTGGAAGTCCTGCAAGAACGCTTTCTTTGCCATTCCAGATGACTTTATTAATAAGCTCAATTAATAAGCTCAAGTTATCAGTAACTAATAAAGTTATGCTAACTAATAACCTTAACTTTTCTGATATGGATTGTAATACAATAACGTGCATTTTTTGTAAAGCTGCTTTGGAACAATAATTATTCTGAAAGGCACTATACAAATACACTTGGACTGAATTGAAGTGGAGTGGCAGATATTGAAATGAATGGCTGGTGTTTAAATGTTTTTGTCGTGTCGTGTCGTGTCACCAAATCGCTTGTCACTAGAGTTTTGTTGAATTTTGTCTTCTTGTATTATTAATCTATTGTTTTATTAATGCTCTGTTTTCTTCTCTCTATACTCTACAGCTACTCCATGTATCAAAGCCATCAGCCCTAGCGAAGGCTGGACTACAGGTGGCGCTATGGTTATAGTGATCGGGGAAAACTTTTTTGACGGTCTGCAGGTGGTTTTCGGGAGCATGCTGGTCTGGAGCGAGGTATTTAGTAACAACTGTATGGGTGATTCCAGAATTGTGGGTACATTTTGCGTTTCTAAAACAAACCTACTATTACCTACTAAAAATAACAAGTTTAATAAAAACAGTTTCAGAATAATATCACAAATTATATCAAGTTTTCTTTTAAAATAATGTTTGTATGTATATTTAATGACAAAAAATATAAACTTAAAGATGGCGTATTTAATTTTTTGACTCTTCTACAGCATAAAAATACCACGTTTGAAGATATTTAAGTGCTAAGTGAACACACTTGTTTATCTGAAAAACAATGCTAAAGTGGTTAGCACTGTTGCCTCACAGCAAGAAGGTCGCTGGTTCGAGTCCAGGCTGGGCCAGTTGGCATTTCTGTGATGAGTTTAAATGTTCTCCCCATGTTGGCATGGGTTTCCTCCGGGTGCTCCGGTTTCCTCCACAGTCCAAACACATGCGCTATAGGTGAATTGAGTAAAATAAAATTTACCTTAGTGTATGGATTAGTGTGGGCGTGAGAGTGTATGGGTGTTTCCCAGTACTCGGTTGCGGCTGGAAGGGCATCCGCTTGTAAAACTTATGCCGGAATAGTTGTCGGTTCATTCCGCTGTGGTGACCCCTGATAGATAAGGGACTAAGCTGAAGGAAAATGAATGAAAGAATGTGTATTTAGGGACGAAAATACACTGTACAGTATCTACTTTTAAGTCTCTGACTCCTGAATCATTGAGCTTCAGATGTTTTGAGATAATTTTGTGTAATTTTTTCCTTGTTTCTTAGTCAAATATCTATTTTATGTATTATTTGTAATTTCTGTTATTTAAAAAGATATTGTGTCTGTACATTCTGGTTACATTGGTTATAAAAAGGCACAACGATCTGTAAAGCACTGATAGAAAAAAGCATGTGACTTCCTCATGACAGGAAACTGAATGATGCATGTGATTTATTCATTCCTCTCTCATGAATTATATATATTAATAATTATTGGTCAACTCTGTTACTGTGATATTAAAAAACTATTTAATTTACTATTTAAAAAGAATAATACTATGGAAATACATCCAATTGTGTTTTAGTCGTGCCATGTGGTATCTTGTTTGAGGTTAGCATTTTGAGCTAAAGCTAAAATGGCGGAAAATGTCAACTCAGTTACCATCAACTGTTATAAATAAGAACATTTCTAAAATTATGATAAAAAATTTGGAAGAGAAGCAAATATTGTCTATCATACTTAAGCATTTTGCTTAATGTTTTATTTCACTTTATTACAATAATAGTGGATTCAAAGCTGTAAACAATATATCTGTTCAATATCATTACGTGGCAACGCAGTGGTTAAGTCCAAACACATGCATGCGCTAAAGGTGAAGTGAATAAACTAAATTGGCCGTAGTGTATGTGTGTGAATGACTGTGTATGGCTGTTTCCCAGTACTGGGTTGCAGTTGGAAGGGCATCCGCTGTGTACAACATATGCTGGATAAGTTGGCAGTTCATTCCTATGTGGTGACCCCTGATGAATAAAGGGACTTACTCTAAGGAAAATTAAAGGAAAATGTACCAGTAATTCTGTAACGAGTCTTATATAGTGTAAAACTGGCTTAAAGATGGAGTACCAAGAGCTTTAGTAACTTGTTTTTCTCTTGTTATTGGTGCAGTTGATCACACCTCATGCGATCCGGGTTCAGACTCCACCTCGACACATTCCAGGAGTTGTAGAAGTTACGCTGTCCTACAAGTCTAAGCAGTTTTGTAAAGGAGCTTCAGGACGCTTCATTTATACAGGTAAATTCATTCCCACATTCACGCAGGAACACAAACTTTAAGACAAAGTGTATTATGTTAGGGGCGGCGAGGTAGCTCAGTGGTTAACACTGTCACCTCACAGCAAGAAGGTCGCTGGTTCGAGTCTCGAGTCGAGACCAGTTATGAGCGAATTGGATTAACTAAATTGGCTGTAGTGTATGAGTGTGAACGAGTGTGTTTCCCAGTTCTAGGTTGCACCTGGAAAGGCATGCACTGTGTAAAGCATATGCTGGATAAGTTGGCGGTTCATTCCGCTGCGGCGATCCCTGATGAATAAAGGGAATAAGATGAAATTGACTGTAGTGTATGAGTGTATGTGTGAATGTGAGAGTGTATGGATGTTTTCCAGTACTGGGGTGCAGCTGGAAGGTCATCCACTGCGTAAAACATGTGCCGGAATAGTTGGCGGTTCATTACACTGTGGTGACCGCTGATGAATAAGGGACTAAGCTGAAGAAAAATTAATAAATGGATAAATATTTTTGGAAATAGACAAAAAAATACAGATAGATTATGCCAAATTTATAGGGTGTAAAGTAAAGATCATGTCGCATGAAGATATTATTAAAATTTCCTACTGTAAATATATCAAAACTCAATTTTTGATTAGTAATATGTATTCCTAAGCACTTCATTTAAACAACTTTAATGATGATTTTCTCAATATTTAGATTTTTCTGAACCCTCGGATTCTAGATATTCAAATAGTTTCATTTCAGTCAAATATTGTCCTATACTAGCCATACATCAGAATCAGAAGAATTCAGAAGCTTCTACAGTGCAACAGAATGACAATGTTTATAAAAAGTAGTGATGTTCGTTTCACAATTGTTATTATAAAGTGTTCATGAGACGGATTTCCTGAGGGAAGAAACTGTTTCTGTGTCAGGCTGTTCTGGTGCACAGTGCTCTGCTGCATCGACAAATAGCGATACTGTAGCGATACATCATTGCAAAACTTATTTATTCAGCTTTCAAGTGAAGTATATTGACTCTTATGACTGGTTTTGTGCACTGAAAAATTATGTTTGCTGCTTGTTCAAACAACTGATTTAAAATGAGTCGAAACAACACAATCCTTATGTTTTTTTGCTCAATTTATAAAAACGACAACGTTAACTTGAAAGATTTGTGTTGGGACAGCATGAAGCAATTGTGTGGAACCCAGCATTTTTTACAATGTCTTCCTGCATCAAAAATACAACGTAATATAAGATTTATGAAGATACTTGGATGTTTTAGTGACAGAAATGACATGATTGATGTGGTTTTCTCTAGCACTGAATGAGCCAACTATTGACTACGGCTTCCAGAGGCTCCAAAAGCTCATCCCTCGACATCCTGGTGATCCTGACAAACTGGCCAAGGTTAGTTAATATTTGTGTATGCATATAAAAATTAATATACAATATATGTATATATATATATACATTAATAATACATGTTTTTTTTTTTAGGAAATGTTACTTAAGAGAGCAGCAGATGTTGTTGAATCCCTCTATGGAAATACTACCAGCAATCAGGTAACCACTGAACTGAAGCAATGGGAAATTAAAATATTGGGAATGTTTAACATGTACGGAAGTCCTAAGAGGCCATGCATTCAAATATTTTTTCTCTCTTGTTATGTCGTGATCACGACTTAATTATCTCGTGATCTCGACATAACAAATAATTTTCTCATGATTTCGACATAACAAAAAGTTGTTTTCTCGTGATCTCGATATACCAAAAATTGTTATGTAGTGATCACGACTTTGTTTTTATTTATTTATTATGATTACTATTATTATTATTAATAATAATAATAATAATAATAATAATAATAATAATAATAATAATAATAATAATAATAATAATAATAATAATAATAATAATAATAATAATAATAATAATAATA